>ML355261.1:0-45060 GCA_005239505.1 Nicotiana paniculata
AACATCTAAGTCAGGGGATCCTCCAATTACTCTCTGCTTTAATGTTGCCAAGACATCTTCAAAGCCCACTACTGCTTCATTTATAGTTGGCTTCTCAATATGATTGGAGATACGGGAAATCTCGCCAAGAGTTTGTGTTCTGGAATCATACAAGTCACTGGTTGAGATCTTTATCACTCTTCCTTTGATAAGCTTTATATCTTCTACAATATCTGAAAATGTATGGTACCAAATCGTTCCACCTCCATTAGCAACATATGAGTCAATGATATATTCCACTTCATACGCTACACCTACCATTTTTTCCCATACACTTCTCAACTCAACATGCTCATTACGCTGCTGGGCAATTTTCTCAAGAAATTCTCTTAAAAATTTGAGCTCCCTTTGAATCGTCTCAATTTGACGCTTTATGAGAACAATGCGGTCACCCTTAAAGTTTAAGATCTCTGCTAGATTTTCAACGAGTAAATCAAGANTGCTTTAAGAGAAAAATTCGGTCACCCTTAAAGTTTAAGATCTCTGCTAGATTTTCAACGAGTAAATCAAGAAAACCTAGTCCATCAGTCATGGGGAAATTAGATCTGGACAGTTTTGGAATTTTAGGACAAATTTCTCTGTCCTCTGCCTTGATCAACTTTATTTTCTGTAGCACATCCAAGAGTTGGAGGTCTATTCTTCCTGCCATCCCTTCAACATCTTTTTTTGAGCAATGAGACTCAATGATGGTATCTATTTCGGCAGCCACCACATGAACACAACTTAAGAGATGGTTTCTTCTTTCTTGCTTTGCATATTGCTCTGGCAGATCCAAGAGAAGCGTTCCCAGAAATTCAAGATCCATCAGAAGGTTATCAATATTATCTTTCACATCATCTACTATATTGATCTGATTCTTCAAGAGTTTCCTTAAACTGATCTCTGACTTGATGAGCTTTACCTTCACTGATAATTCAAATGGGCCATGAAACAGCATTTCATCCATGTGTTCAGTCACATTTGTTATGTCACACACGTTGATGACATGTTCAAAAATGCCGGATAGAGCTTCAATGTTCCTTGAGTGACAATCGCATTGCCAAAGAACATCTATTGCAGTTGTTGTCAAGGCTTTCAGCTCCTCAGAAAGGATTGGGATTTCACCTTTCCAAGACACCGCTGAGTTGGGAATGGATTGCTGTAGATCCATCAGAAAGAATTCTGCCTTGATGAGTTTGATGATTACTGTCAGTTGAAGAAGTGAAGAAGTTACTTGCGTTGATACCTCTTCTTCCTTCATTAGATCAAGAGGAACTGAAGGAGCTGCTTGATTCATCTTGTCAGATTGAGCCTTGGCATATGTCAAGAGATCATCAAACTTTATATTCTCACTACACTGTCTCCGCATATCCTTCAACAAAGTTATCAAGAAACTCTGGTCTTGATGGATGGTTTCAATTCGGAGAGCTTTAGATATCAATGACGTACTCCCTTTATCAGAAATCTCCATGAAATTGTCGACAAGAGAATCAACAACGGCCACAACAAGCTCACTGCTGTAGGGAGTACAATATTCTGATTGTGAAGAATAATAAGCCTCTAGGGCTATGAGATAGTTGTCTCTCATCTCTGCCTCAAAAGATTTCATCCTTCTCAAAAGATCCGAAATTGTGTGACTCATTTCATGTTCCATCTTTCTACTTAACTTTTCAGGATAACACCAATAAGAAATGCATGCTGCTTCACCAACTAGAGCTATAATACGAGCCACAAGATTCTCCAGTCTCTCGGATTTGATGAAAAATATGGACGTCAACTTGAGGAATCCCCTGAGAAAGCTCAGTTTTACTTCAAATATTTCCATTTCTCTTTTCACAGTAGCCTTGGGTTTGAGTCTATAGCTCACTAAACACTTCAGATTCAGAAGAAGAGTGCTGATAAATTCTATTGCAAGTTGAGTAGGCATGGGTGCACCCTGTGCCAACAATGCCTTCTTGAAGTAGAGGGGACGATTGTTTTTTTCACACTGAAGATCAGAGTCATTCGCGGAAGAACTCAGGAGGGAATGAGCACGTTCCACTTCTTGTCTAAGATCAAAATCTTTGAGCATAGAAGCCAGTTGTGATTTCAAGATCGACATAGCAAAGTCTACTCTTCCATATTTTGCGTTAATACATGCCTCATGAATGTTGGGTCCTATGGTTTTCATGGTTTGGTAGACAAGATTGAACTCCTCCTGCCCACTTGGCCGTCTCTTCAGAATGAATTGTAGATATTGAAGTCTTATATTGAGCTCCAAGGCCACATGTCTGATTTTTATCTCTCCATGCTTCTCTAACCACTTCATACACGTGAAGGGGTCTATCATCAACTTTTGCTCTCTCCTTGAGAAATGAGTGCATAATTCTTGGATGCTCTGCCAAATACCAAAGGAAGGTCAAATTAATACTTCATTGTATTTGCTAAAGCAATTGCATGTGTTGCTTTCGTTAAGAAGGTATTTCTTCAAACCACCACATCAGCTATGAAAGTTGGCAGCCCAACTTTTCCAGTTTGCACAAATTATTGAATCAAGTTGTAAGATATTCATGGGCATACTCTAATTTTAGCCTTCTATTTTCCTCATATTTTCTAATGCTGGCAGCAGGCACTCATTTTATTGGAATATCTATTCAGTATTCATATTCCTGTGTGCAAAACTATGAAATTAGTTTAGCACTTTAGCCGTAAGTTCTTAAATTCTAAATTAGGCCTTCCACTTTAAGCATCTCATAAAAAGAAGTCAATTTCTTAAATGGTCGCTCAAGTTAATTAGTGAAATTATATAGTAAAGTCACTTGTTTTTATTTTGAGATAATTCAATTTAGCATCAATCTCTTTAAAAATTAAAAGCAGCTGGAAAAGCTGCCGAATATATGACTTGGTATTGCATTTAATATAAATTCCTCTAAAATCCATGTCACGTAGGAGTGGGCCCACACTAAATAACCAATTTTTCTGATGACACTGGATGCTTCTCCGAAATACAATCCCAATTATCATGTACATAAGAAAAACACCAACAATTCATTGTAAAAATTAAGCTGAAACCTATAAATTCTTCTCCCCTAGAAAGAAATGAAACAGAAAATAAGAATCCATTATCATCGAAATTCCAGCTTAATTTCGCACGAATTGTTCTTCTAACAAAAGAGATCCTAACCCATTATCATCAAAAAATGAGCAAATTCATAAAATTACAGTTACTTTTTTTTTTGGGGGCAAAAAATTAACTACTAAATTCACTGTTGCCCCAAACTACAACTCGATTATCGTGTGTACAAGAATACACCTCGAAATTCAATGTTAAAATCCAGCAAACATATTTATTTTTCGCTTTTCCCTTAGAAGAGAGTATTTAACGAATGTTACATTAGGATACGGAGGTAGAATAATAGGAGCTGAAGGTTGAGACAGATAAGGTGGTGGATTATCACTTTACGTTGTTCTTCCGTAGCCGGTCCTAATGATTCACTTAGCTCAAAAGCTAGGCTCATTTAAGGCACGCTTAAGTCCTGAAACTCAGAAAAGCTCATGGAGGGCGCTTCGCCTTGCTTAAGCTGCACTTCAGTGAAAGGCAAGACACTAAGACATGCACCTCATTGCCCATGAGTTTTATCGGGAATCAAGTGGTCACTAAACAACAAATATAATCAGAAAATATTATCTGTAAAAGGAAATATTATAAATGAATTTATTACTTTATTCTTGAATTACATACATATTTTATTTTTTAACCGTAGTTGTGTCTTTTTTTACTAAAGCTCACACTTCAAGTGCCGTTTGCGCTTAAAGCCCTAATAGACATACAACATTTTTTAGAGCCTTTCGCCTTCCATAACTCCATAAAAAGGAAGGAACTTCTATTAATTGATTAAACTAACACAAGGATAGCCCCTAACTTATCATGTCACCGCAGTTTATTCTTTTTCTATCATTACTTTTTAAGAATAAAAGTAATGGCAACCATGTTTTGAGTTTACTTAATCCAAGAGTTTGATAAATTGGAAACTGAGAAAATAAAATGAAGTATAAGTTAGATATATATATTATATATACACCCAATCCAGCATGTTAGCATAAACCTTCTTTTTTCAAGATGAACTCCAAGGTTTATGTTAGGCTATTGCTTTGGAACTTTACACTTTATTTGGATTCTTTTCTAGCATTGTATAAGCAATGATGTTTAATTATCAGTGACTTTGTGTTCACAAGATTGATTACTTTACTGAGTTCAATCGTATATATATGTTATCAAGGGCAAAGCGTCCTCCTAGGAGCATCTTTGATTGTTATCTTGGTTTAGTCTAGCTAATTTGAATTCCTCCAACATATTTTAATGTTTGAATTAATGTATAAGCTTAATATGAAGTAGGACCTTCTTTACCATCCTTCAGGTAATTGTGACCTTAAAATTCCTAAATAATAAATTTACTAAATTAAGAACTGTTTTAAAAGTCTTGTTTCTATAAATTTACCAGAAGTAGGAATGTTGGAAGAGCTATTAACAAAACGCAATTCACGACAAATAGGAAAGATGTGATGAAAAAGGTCTTTTAATCCTATGTTGCTCGGACTCTCCGAAAATATGGCCGGATACGTGTCGGATCCTCCAAAAGTAGTGCATTTTTGAAGGATCCGACACCGGTGCAACTACATTTTGGAGAGTCCCCGCAACATAGATTTAATCCACTATGTTCGCTGCATACTAATCAGCTTGAATTTCATTAATCTTGCTAACACCTAGACAATATGACATTTAAGATATCAATGCATCAAAAACTTTCACCTTAGGTCCAATGCGCATAAATAAATAAGTGCAAAGCAAAAAATTATGGCAAATAGCAAGGAATTGGAAGCAGCTTAGGAATATAACTGTAAATAGCAATTTTATCATAGAACAAATACAGCAGGAGATTAAGTGTAGATTAGAGAATGTTCCACGGTACAAAAAGAGCTAGTAGATATCAAGTGTTACTCCACAAAATAATGTAATTAGCTGTTCTTTCTTTGAGGCCCAGCTGACTATTAACAACCTTTCTAGAAGGGGATTAAAGTTCTAGGTGCTCTTTAGGTGTATCAACTTGCTTGTTAGTACGATAATATTTTACATTTATTACCCAAAATAAATAAATTATGGCAAATAGTAAAAATCCATAAAATACCTTTGGATTGATAGCAAAAGAGTGATTGGTTGCCTCTGCTTCTTTTTCCATAACTTCAGCTTGTAAAACATCTATCCTTCTTATTGCTTCCTGTCCTTTCAATTTAACATTCTCAGTGCTCTGTGTTAACCGATCAGCTATTGAAGTCCCCAGATATTGCAGAGTTTCAGACAGACCCTTGATTGGAAACTTTAAATTTTCCTTAGAATTGCGTAACTCAACCACACTGTCTAGGACAAAGTCCACAAAATATAATGGAAGATCGTTTATTGAAGTATCAAAAGTCAACAACAGCTCTGAAGCTTTATGCAGATGAGTAAGAACCTCTCTGGCATCAATCTGGATTGCATCCTCACACCTTCTAATCAATGAAGAAAGATGTCGCTCAAGTCCCCGGGCAATTTCTTCGGGGATGTCATCAAGCCAATACAAACAATTCAGGCATGCCACTGAATAACATATGTCGCTGGTAAACTGCCACCAGATATCTTTGTTGTTTTCGTAATTAGCAAACCCATCTATGATGGACCAACGCAACCTTCTCCCGTATGTTAGCTTGAAAGAAAGAGACTTCATTCTCTCAAATAGATCAGGAGCAACACGATCAGACATGCAATCGATCAAATCCTCCAAAGTATATAAGACAATACTGTACATATCACCACAATAGTTCCCCCATGGCTTCTCTGACTTCCATAACAGGACAAGAATTTCCCTGATCTTTGGTTGAATAGCTTTTCGTACTAAGTTACCTTCTATACCAATGTGACCATCAGAAAGCCTATTATTATTATAATTACAGCAAATCGTAGACATATCATTTACTTGATTATTTATGAAGAAGAAGTGATTCCTTAAAGACTCGGGGAGTGAATACTCAGTCAATAGACGCAAGATGCATTTCAAGAATCTAGCCTCCATTTTAAGTATCCGGTAGTGGCATTCATCATGGACGCCAACGCAAAATTCGCCCACCAAATCATTTGGCCAAGTGTGCCAGTATATTGTGCTCACTTCCATTTCAAGCTTTTGAAGGATGAGGACAACAGTGTAACTGAAAGGAAAACTTCAATTATAGGACTGCAACTATGCACAACGTTCAGTCTTAATAATATAATTAAATCATGCCAATTTGGTTTTGACCTATTTTTCAAAGTATTCTCCATAACACTTTTGTTTCAAAGCAGACTTTCCCACTAAGATTTAATATTGAATACGTATATTAGTTATTGTTATACATCAGTAATTGTCTAAAATTGTCTAAAGGCAAATTCGTCTATTTGCATACTAAATTACAGTTTTGCTATAAAGGTGGACACTATATATCCAGGAAGCATTTGCAAATACGTTTCAATACCAACAAAGAGACGGAGATAGTTAAACCAAAAACAGCATCTAACAGCAGTGTCCAGTATAGACTTTCTTTTTGGTCTATATTTAGAACGGCAAAGGGCTATATTTGTCCCTCTATTTTCAAATACCTTATGTATCTACGCTCCGTTATACTATTCGAATTTATATACCTTTACCGTCACACTTTTGAGCAAGAACACACCTCTACCCTTAAAACAACTAGATCCACTAATTAAATGAACATGTGGAGGGCCATAAACTTATTTGTTACCCAAATCATTTTGCCAAACCCAACCATCAATTCATAACCTATTTAGCCGACCCAAAAACCATTAGCCCTTCACTTATCCTTAATCCAAAGCTAATGAAAATAACCACATTTCGTAAAAATGTGCAGAATGTTTATATGGAAGTTGTCATTTAATTTTTCACAGCTGCAGTCAACGACCCCTTTGTGATTAAAGTCTAGACAAAAACTTACCCCGACAACAAGTATTAGCCCTCCGGCAAAGAGGTCATCGGGAACTTGGCCGGATGATATTACCCGGACAACTCATTTCTCCCTCTTGTCTTCCTTTTCATTTGCTTTTCAAAACCACTTTTAAAAAACCCGTACAAGACCTTTGGACAATTGTTAGAACCAAAAATAGAAGAGCAACATCCTGAAGCTCTTCATCAAACCGTAGAGATCACCAAAAAATCTTAATCAGAGATTGATCGAAGACCTGAAATGACCATCATCAGATAATACTTGGGCGATCCTAGACCACCATGGCAACCATCATTTTTCCACTTGCTGGAGTTCATTTTGAACTTCAATAACAAAATCTAAAGAATTCCATACCGAAAATGTAAAATTTTCAACCAATTCTTCATATCAACAAAAGAGTTTACCAAAATTCAATCTTTGGATCCAAAGAAAGAGGCAAAATGCAAACAGAAAAAGGAAAGGGAACGAGAGAAGCTGCAAGAGACAAATTTTTGGGGAGATCAGTGAGGCTGAGAGAATAAATCAGAGCAAAAGGAAACAAATTAGATGAAAAGAATGACGAACAAAGAGCTGCACACCTTAATCTCTCCTAATGTAGAGATTAAGCAGGAGAGATTAAGCTTAAGTGATGGTTGTTATAAGCTTACACATGAATTTTTGAATTCTTACTACGAGCTGATGCGCCACATAAATCATATCTAGTTGGTATTTGAATTATTTAAATTATGTGCAAATAATTTTAAAATTAAATCTTCTATATAGAAATTATAAATAACTATTAGATATTAAGAAGTAGGACGTGAAATTATTTTTCAACTCTCATAGTGGATAGCATATTTTCTTTTTCTATACTGTAATAACTCAATATCTTGATTTTGTCACTTGTATATTTTTTATGGTCAGTATTAAGAATACTTAATATATAACGTTGTAATCTGTCTTTTTTGAGCATATTAAATCATATTCTTTTAGCAAAATTCTTACTACCACTTTATTTTTCATCTCAAATTAGAGTAATTTTTATCCTTCTATATTTTTAGACATTTTTTTTTGTTCTTTGCTTATAGTTATCGCATTATTTATTACTTAATATTTTTATATCGTAATGTGATCTTTTATTAGCGTATAAATTGACTTACCGTCTTACTTATTACCCTAGTAATAATAATCAATAAATACAAAAAATTTTATTCTTAAAACTTAATTTATTTTTACACTATTATCCTTTTACTCAAAAATCTTTCATCATTTAAATTTATCAATAATATTTTTGAGTATTATTTAAAAATTTAATTTATATATTTTAACTAAATTTAAAATACAAATATCATCACACTATCTCTAATTTCCTCTTTGCACATTCTCTTCCCTACTAAGAAATTTTATTTAACCTTTCGCACAAATTTGTTGACCTATACTAAAAATAATATCACTTTTATTTTAAAATATAACTTTGAATTAGTCTAAAAATTAATACATATTTTCCTTTATAATGTTTCAAAACTATTGAATTTTTTTATAATTATTTTTTTATTACGTGTAATTAAAATTTCTTTCTCTTTTAGTTTTAAGATACAAATTTAGCTTTTAATTTTCATTAGATAATTACCAACACGTGATATTTATTTAGTATATTTAAATATTTAATTTGGTATCAAAATTTTATTTTTCTTTTATCTAGCAAGAGTTCAATTTTGTGGTCATATCCATATTTCAAGCATTTTCATCATAACTTTATAAAAAAATTTAATCTCAAATTTGATTAATCTTTTCCTTTTATTTTTAATATATTTTTTAAATTAATTATTTTTCTTACTTTTGCTATGATGTTATCTAATATGTAATATTATCACGTTTTAAGGTAATTTTTTATTAGCTTTATACTTTATTTAATAATTTTATCCACTACTATTTTTAAATATTATATAGACAAATATGTATTTTTTTCATATTAAATAAAATATGTAATTTATTTTTAAAGTATTTATTGAAAATTCAATTTATTTTAAATTTATTAATAATATTTTTGAGTTTGTATACTTACTTTATTTTATTTTCTAAAGTAATTCTTAGTATAAATATCCTCATATGATCACTAATTTATTTATATTATTTAGTATTTTTTTTATAATTTTTATCTATTAGACTTTAGTTATATGGAATTATCACATGCATGCTATTTCTTATTATACTTACACAAAACTTTCTCATCTTAAAATTAAATAAGTTTTATACTTCTTCTTTTGTATGATGAAATTTTTGAATTTTTTTCTCTTTTTGTTCCTCAGTTTAGCTATTATATTATTCAATACTTAATATTATTATATTGTCATGTAGCTTTTCATTAGCTTGTCCGAATTTAATATTTATTTTTTTACCATACTCATTCTAATACAATATAAATAACTATAAAAGTATTTCAATAGTAACTTCAAGTCTATTTCTCATATTCTAAAGTGTGATTTTTTTTATAAATAAAATCTTATCTCAATTTTTTACAATAATGGTTCTATATCATTTTATATATAAGGTATAAAATATTCATTTTCACGATTCGGCAATATTAATATGACTTTATTATTCTTGATATTAAAGTATTTTTACTAATTATTTAATTATTTCTCACCTTATAATAATATATATTTTATGTAAGATATTATTTTGCTGCTTGAAATGTTTTATTCTTAAAGTCAATAAATCTTTAATATCTTAAGTAAATTTTAGTTTTATTTTATTATGTAACTTACTCCAATGCATAAATTGTCATAGGTTATCTCAATTTACATCTTTCTATATATATATATATATATATATTATAGCAATTTAATTAATTTGTTGGCTCCATATTTCTAGCTAATATAGAAGAAAATCTATTAGTGGATCAATATATGGATATAAATATAGATATAGATATAAACATACATATAAATACAAATATTGACATATAAATTAGATTTGTCTAAGATCTATTTAGATTATGTATAAAATTAATTCAACTACTTTCATTAATTATGTTTTATTTATAATTTCTAATTATTAATGTTGTCCTAAAATTGCCAAGTAGCTTTATTTAATCTTGTCACTTGGCTTAACCACAATGCATACTATCACCTTTTAATATAATATGGATAGATTGTAAAAAGTAAACATATAAATAAATCAGTATAATAACAAGCAATGTCATATTTTATATTTATATTTAATACTTTTATTTTTCTTTATATATATATATTAAATTTTAAAAAAAATTGATGAAGCGGTAGCACGTGATACGCTCGAAGTAAGGTACCTGGGCCACCTGATGAGTAAAATTATTGACGTGAGAGAACAATTCCATTTTTATATTAATCAATTATTTCTTCGTTTCTCTTACATTTTGTCTTTCTTAGTACAAGTCAATAATGAACCACGAGAAAGAGATATGCAGCGTTTGTCAAGGATCACAAACTGTTGTTTAATTTTGACTTGCCAAAAAGGACTTTCTTGAATTGAATTTTATTGTTGATTTCCAGGTCTTTCTCTATTGCACTAGTCAATGTCAAGTCTTATTAGATTAATATTTAATTTGTATATACTTACCCACCGTGTTAGATCTCAAATATACCTGCTCAATTAATTGTAATAAGACATGTATTGCAGCACAATTACTAATTGAAAATAAGTCTATGGGCAGATCCACAATTTTAAGTCAGTAGTTCTGAATTTATCGTTGCGAGCGAGCAACCCCACTTATTTGATAGAGTTAAGAGATAAATTTTAATAGATTAAGCATAAAAAGAGGTTTTAAGTGATAAAAAATATTTGTTCCAATCTTTTGTAAGGGTAGAATACTCGTTACCTATAACCAATGTACAATTTATACATATCTCATGTAAATTATAATAATATTATCAAGACACATAGTTATAATTTATTCTATGTTCATAGGTAGTTATGTGACTCGCCGGAGTGGTTGATTTGGTTTCGCGGATGTATAAAAATGAATTGACACACTTATTCCCAAACTTGGAAGCCTAAGTTAAAAGAGTTGACCGGATATCCGAAATAAGTATCTTCCAAATAAATGTTTATGTGCAAACAACTCTGTAATGGAGTTTCGATTGTTCATATAGCTTCGTATGGTGATTTTGGACCTAGGAGTATGTCTGAATATTGATTCGGAGGTCCGTAGGTCATTTTGGCTTGAATTGGCGAAAGTTGAGAAGTTTGATTGAGAGTTGATTTTGTTGATACTAGGATCGAATTTCGGTTCCGGAAGTTGAAATATGTCTGTTGTGTCATTTATTATTTGTGTGTAAAATTTGAGGTCAATCAGAGTTGGTTTGATAGGTTTCGGCATCGATTGAAGAAGTTGGAAATCCATTAGTTTCAATAGGCTTGAATTGGGGTGTGATTCGTGTTTTTGATGTTGTTTGGTATGATTTGAGGCTTCGACTTAGTTTGTATCGTGTTTTAGGACCTGTTGGTATGTTTGGATAGGGTCCCGAGGGCATCAGGTGTGATTCGGATCATGTTCGACTCATCTTTGGATTTGTAGGACTAATGTTATGTCCGGGTAGTTTCCTTATACGCGATCGCGAGGGAAGGTTCGCTATCGCGAAAGGTTGTTTGGAGACTAGTGGAAGTTAGTCTACGCATTCGCGATCATGGGCATGTGTTCGCAAAGCTTTGTGGTCTTAGATCACCGCGAACGCGAGTAGGGTTTCGCGTAAGAAGAATGGTTAGCTGGGTTTAAGGCTTCAAGACTACGCGATCGCACAATTGGAGACACGTTCACGAAAAGTTAGATTTGGTAAACATCGTGTTCGCTATTGAATCTTCGCATTCACGAAGTGTATTTTTAAGAGCACCATCTTTTGTTCTTCGCGATCGCGAGGTCTTTCCACGATCACGAAGAGGAACCATTGGGCAGACTATTTAAATTTCAAAACAAGGGTTAGAGTATTATTTCATATTTGGACTTGGGGAGTCGGCTAGGGGCAATTTTTGTGAGGGATTTCACTACAAATCAAGAGGTAAGCTATTTTTGATCACTTTTGTCCAATAATATTGAATACCCATTGATTTCTACACCTAGGTTATGTATTTTTAAGGTGAAGTTTGGGGGATTTTAGACTAGGGATTGGAGAGTAAGATTTGGGGGGTTTCAGGGTCGATTTGTGGTCGAAATTGGATGATTTTGGTATGGTTGGACACGTTATTGAATGGGTGTCCGTTCAGATTTTATGAATTGTCGGGTTCCAAGGCATTGTCATGGGGTTAATATTTTGAATTTGGTTAAAGAACTTACTATTATCGCATGGAATCGATTCCTGTAGCTTACATTGATAATATTAAGTTGTCTGTGACAACATTCGAGTCATTCGGAGGCTGATTCACGAGGTAAGGGTTTGTTAGAGCATTGAGTTATGCACTTTGAGGTAAGTAACACTTCTAAACTGGGTACTGAGGGTATGAATCCCTGAAATACGTGTTATGTGGTTGTGTTGAGGTGACGCACATGCTAGGTGACGGGCGTGTGGGCGTGCACCGTGGTAATTATGACTTGGTTGATTCTGTGGTACTGTGTAGTTATCTAATCTTGTTTCCATCCATATAAATGCTACGTGTTAGAGTAATTAAGGTGTGATCCATGTTAGAAGCCATATTTAGGCTATATGCTTATTCTGTTGGGACCCACTGAGGTCTTTTCTGATATTGAGTTATTTGCTTAACTTGCAATTATGTATTCACTCATATTCATTCATCCGCATATCATATTTCGATATCAATTATCATTTACGGTTACATCATGTTATCATTGTTTGGGCTGAGTGGTATGAGATTTGTGAGTCCGTGAGACAGGAGAGATTGCTGACTGAGTTGGGGCCTGAGAGCCGGATTGTGAGTGATATTTATGGAATCGGGTTGTACGCCACAACAAGCCTTATTGGCTATTTATGAGATCGGGTTGCATTCCATAACAAGCTTTATTGACTCATTATGGGATCAGGTTGCACGCCACAACAAGCTTTATTGACTTATTATGGTATCGAGTTGCACGCTGCAGCATGCCATGTTTGCTTTATATTAGCACTTGGGCAGGATCCGCCTCTCCAGAGTCTGACATACCAGCATAGAGCGTATGTACCGTACAATGATGAGTGATTATGTATGATGAGTGGGTGTTGAGATAGACATATTGAGTACTCTAAGAGCGTGAGTACCTAGGAGTATCAATGTGATGCATTACATTTAACATGCATATTTGACATGTAGTCATAGAGATGTAACATTTGTCATGTTAGATGTACTTGGCATATTTTATCAGTGTTGAGCTTAAATTGTTGAGCTTGACAACATGTCTCAATTTATGTACTGTGTACGACTTAATTATGGAAGTTCTCTAAGTTATTACTATCATTTCCCTATTATATCGGTACTGTCATTATCTGGATTCAGGCTGTATCTT
Organism: Nicotiana paniculata; assembly: GCA_005239505.1. NCBI lineage: Eukaryota > Viridiplantae > Streptophyta > Magnoliopsida > Solanales > Solanaceae > Nicotiana > Nicotiana paniculata. Next base: position 13,478 of record ML355261.1, read on the forward strand.
TCTGAGCTCGTCACTGCTTTCAGCCCAAGGTTAGTCCTGTTACTTATTGAGTATATTGGGTCGTTGTACTTATACACTCTGCACTTTGTGTGTATATTCAGGTACATCAGGACGCGGTGATTGCTAGACTTGGTGCAGTATCTGCTTGGAGACTATTGAGGTAGCTGCTATGACACCCGCAGACCTAGACTCTCCTTCCTTGAAGTTTATTCAGTACTGTTCTATTTTTCAGACAGTCATATTAGAGATTTAGACTGTGTTGACACTTAGTAGCTCATGTACTCGGTGACACCAAGATTTTGGGATTTGTTGTCATTGAGTTTCAATTGTTTTTATTCAATTATTTATGAGATTTTCCACTGTTGAACTTGTTAAAAATCATGTTTTAATTCAAATGCATCGTTATTATGTGATTATTGGCTTTCTTAGTAATGTGATAGGCATCATCACGGCAGGTTGGGATTTAGATCGTGACAAGTTGGTATCAACGAGCTAGGAGGTCTCGGGAGTCATGATCAGGTTTAGTAGAGTCTTGGGGATCGGTATGGAGACGTCTATACTTATCGTCGAGATGCTACCGAACCATTAGGAAACTTCACTTTCTTGTATTCTTGTCGCGTAGATTTGTTGATTCCGTAAACTAAACTTCTGTTATTCTATTCTTTCACAGATGGTGAGGATACGTGCGATGGGATCAGGCGGATAGCCACCCGCACCACCAGCTAGGGCCGCGAGAGGTCGGGGCCGCAGTAGAGGCTGAGGTGTAGCTCGCACTACAGCTAGAGTAGACCTTTTGAGACACCAATTGCTCCAGCTCAGGAGCAGATACTAGATATGGTTGAGCTGGTGGGGCCAGCTCAGGCACCAGTTGTGCCCATTGTAATTCCAGGCCTTCAAGAGGCTTTGGTCCAGATATTGACTGTATGCACTAGCCTTGCTGTCACGCCCCAACCTCGAGGAGCGAGACCGACGCTCAACCGAGATACCCCAGTCGAGCAAGCCTGCACAATTCCGTCTACCCAACTCACCCATGAATAAAGAAAAGATACATTTCATTAATTAGACAGTAAGAGGTTATGTGAACAACACCAGTTCGTTGCCATTAGTTACGTCATTAACCAGTCTCCAAAATAGTATACTACTTAATCTTAGTTTGAAGAGGAACATGTTATACAATTACAAAAAATTTAGTTTAACTTCCCAAAACAAGATACAACCTACACTATGTCTACGGAGCCTCTGTCAGAAACAAAAGAGTGTTACGATAGTGCCGGAAACAAGACCCCGGCTATACCTCAAAACGCTATGTACAAAGGACAAGAGATACAAGACCTCGAAATGAAATGGGGCTCACCAAGTCAGTTAAGGAGAGGGTGTACCGCTATCACTGATCAATTTCACCTACTGTGGAACCACTTGCATCCATTAAAGATGCAGCGCCCCTGACAAAAGGGATGTTAGTACATACAGAATAGTACAAGTATGAAAAATTAAACACCACCTAAATAGAACGAGTAATAGTACAATAGGAAAGAAACATGGAATCACTGAGGGCCTCAAACAATATTAAAGTACCAAGTCAGGAGAAGGATAAATTTCAAGAACGTTTCAATACTTTTAAGTTGGGAGATCTTGATACACCACTGTGATTTTAGCATGGAGTCCGATCTCAGTCCGATCGACTAAGCCATCTCACCCTAAGACGTCCACTCATTACCACTATGTGCGCAGCATGGCGACCAATCTCATCTTGATCGGCTAAGCCATCTCACCACAATGACGTGTGGGTCGACGTCACCTCACATTCCGCTAGCAATCATCTCATCCCATTTAAGGGGAATTATCTCAACACATCAATCTTATCCCATATTCGGCTAAAAATCTCACCACCTCACACGAGGATTTTACCTTCACTCACTCCTACAGCGACAAGTGTACTTTCGAGTTTAGGTTATTTCAACCTACCCTTCCTCGGTGAATAACGATACTCCAAAAGCATTTATTATTTAAAGGTCTTTTACACATCTCTTCATTTCATTGGCACTAGTGGCCCCAACTGTAATATCATTCTTGGCATGTTGGCCGTATTTCATAACTCATGCTCACCTCTTTTGCTTTCAAACATCATTATGGATTATCAACAACAAGGCATTTCTGTTCAAGGCATTAAATACACATGTGAGCAAGTAAGAGTCTTAGGCACATTGAGATTTCTACACGATTTGGCATAATAGCTTTCATATAAAACACGACTTGAAGTCATAACATGTTAATACACATCCCATACTTAGATCACATTCCCGAAAGACAACACAATAAGATAAGAGCATTCAGAACACATCTTTAACATATAATTTTCGACACAAAGCTTATTTAGAATAATTAAATTTATAATAGACAACTCGGGACTTACAAGACCATCGTGGGATTCAATTCTAAGAGAAAAGTTTAGCCAACATACCTTGTTTGAGCTTCCTTGAATTACTACAATGTTTCGAAAATCTTAGCAAGTTTGATCTATTTGGAAATATAACAAATTTGAACACAAATTAGGAAGAAGTTCATGGGTTCAGCTCATTTGTGCATTTTAACAAACACTAGGTAGACATTAGGAGAGGTAGAAGTAGGCCGAAGAAGAGTTTGGGTGAGATAATTAGGCATGACATGGCGCAGCTACAACTGACCGAGAACATGACTCGTGATAGGACAGTGTGGAGGTCGAATATTAGGATAGTAGATTAGGTAGTCTAGATTATTCATACCGGTAGTGTTAGTACGTGCGCTCGCATTTGGTCGGTAGTAGGCTTATTTGAATATTGTCGTGTTTTTTTTTTTCCGGATCATCTTACTATCTTGTTGTGTATGTTGCTTTTACATGGTTTTTCAGTGTTATCCCGTCTTATTTCTTGTTATTATTGTGGTATCTATGCTTGCCTGAGCCGAGGGTCTATTGGAAACAACCTATCTACCTCCACAAAGGTAGGGGTAAGGTCTGCGTACACACTACCCTCCCCAGACCTCGCTATATGGGATTATACTGGGTATGTTGTTGTTGTTGTTGTTTGTAGCGATATTTAAAAGGTGAACAAATAAATAAATTACTATAATGATAAACAATGTCTTTTTTTCATATTTCTAACTAATATTTTTAAAAATATTATTTTTTATACATAATAATGAAGTGGTAGCACATGACACCGCTTGAGATAAGGTGCCTGCGCTTCCTAATGAGTAAACTTATTGGCGTGAGGGAATAATTCCATTTTTATATTAGTCAATTATTTCTTTGTTTCTCTCACATTTTGTCTTGCCCAATTAATTGTAATAAGACTAATTGAAAATGAGTCTATAGGCAAATTCACAACTTCAAACTTGTGAGTTCTAAATTTACTGTTGCGAGCGAGCAACCACCACTTATTTGATAGATTTAAGAAACAAATTTTAATAGATTAAGCATAAAAACATATTTGTTCCAATCTCTTGTAAGGGTAGAGTACTCTTTACACATAATCAATGTAACATATATATATATATATATATATATAAAAGTAATGCTATTATAGTATTATTTTGTTTTATTTGTATTTGGTCTGATTTTCCTTGAGGAACGTACTTAATAGACATCGAAACATAATTATATAACTTTAGAACAAGAATAGAAAAAATAGGAATAATAAAAAATCAAAAAGAACTGGATAATATAATAAAAACAATGTATGAAATAGAGATATCTTATGTAAATTTTAATAATATTATCAAGACACATAGTTTATTGCATGGTATCAGATAACCTAGGTTTCTAATTGATTTTAAAGGTACGAATATTTATTCTGTTTGAAATTAACCCTTCTTTAGGAATAAATAATTATAAGGTAACACGAAATCACCATATATTTCTTCACCTTTTGCTTCAACTATTCTATAGAAAGTGTTACATATAGCCATTGTCTGGAAAAAAATTTCTCTCTTAAGTAGTTTAAGATTGAGTAGAAATCTTCAAGGACAAGCTCAAGCAAAAAAATAGCTTTTATAGCAGTATTTTTCAAGCCAATGATTGTTTACTTGTTGCGTTACGAATTTTCAAGAATATAAATCTCACTTTTCCGAAAAGAAGCTATATTCTAGTTCTCCAAGTGCGAGTTTTGACTAGACTCGTGGTATTCTTGGGTCACGTGGTATCTAGTGATGGGATCAAGGTAGATCCGAAGAAGATTGAGGCACTTCAGAGTTGACCCAGACCTTCTACTGCTACTGAGATCCGGAGTTTCTTAGGCATGACTGAGTATTATCGCCAGCTTTATGGAGGAATTTTCATCTATTGCAGTCCTATTGACTCAGTTGATTCAGAAGGACGCGTCATTCAGGGTGGTCAGTCGAGTGTGAGGAGAGCTTTCAGAAGCTCAAGACGGTATTGACTACGGCTTCAGTGTTGGTTTTGCCTTCAGGATCGTCTTTGTTAAGCGCATTAAGGCGCGCTAGTATGATGATCCCCACTTACTTGTCCGTAGGGACACAGTGCAGAGAGGTGGTACAAGAAGGTGGCTATTGGTGATGATGGGATGTTGAGGCTTCAGGGTCAGATCTGTGTTCCTAACATGTATGGCTTGAGGGAGGTGATTCTTGAGTAAGCTAACAATTCACGGTATTTTATTCACTTAGGTGATACAAAGATATATCGTGATTTGAAGCAACATTATTGGTGGACAAGGATGAAAAAGGACATCGCTAAGCAAGTTACATGGTGTTTGAACTGTAGATGGTCAAGTCTGAGCATTAGAGACCGGGTGGTTTGCTTCAGAGATTAGATATACATGAGTGACAACGGGAGTGTATCACTATGGATTTTTTGGTTGGATTGCGACGGACCTAGAAGAGATTTAATGTTGTGTGGGTCATTGTGGAGAGACAGACCAAATCTGCAAATTTTATTCTGGTTATGACTTGTTACACCTCTGAGTAGTTGGCTCGAATTTATCTTAGAGAGATTGTTCGCATGCATGGTGTGACTATGCCTATCCATCTGTCTCTTAGTCCTCTTTGGACAATCTTTAATTCGGATTGAGGCATTCCGTCTATATCCCATTTTTGGAGAACAGTGCAGCGTGAGTTGGGCACACATGTTGAGTTGAGTACGATATTTCATTTTCAGATGGACGGACAGCCGAGCGTACCATCTTAGATCTTGGAGGATATGCTGAAAGCTTGTGTCATTGATTTCAGAGGCTAGTGGGATCAGTTTCTACCGTTAGTAGATTTCTCCTACAATAACAATAACTACCAATCGAGTATCTAGATGGACTCGTACGAGGCCTTATATGGAAGGCATTATTGTTCTCCGGTTGGTTGGTTTGAGCTTGGCGATACTAAGTTATTGTCACAATCCAAAATCTCAACCAATCGGGGTCATGATGGTGCCTAACACCGCTTGTTAGTCAAGCTAACATATAACAGATAAATAGGAAGAACTACTACAAATGACTGACAATAGAATGCTAACATAACATAAAGAAAATTCTGAGATAAACATAATAAGGATAAATCCAACATCTTACGTAAACCATCCCAAGATGTGGAGTCACAAGTACATAAACTTCTAAAGTATACTAAATACAATGTTCTGAAAGAGATACAACACTTTCTAAAATAAAATAACAACAATACATTACAAATAAGAAGATGACTCAAGGCCTGCGAACGAGATGCAACTCTACCTCGAATCACCTGTATGGTATCTGAAAAGCACCTTTCGGGATTCCGCTGATACCGATATCTGGATCTGCACAAGAAGTACAGAAGTATAGTAAGATTATAACCAGCTAAATGTACTCAATAAGTGTCGAGACTAACCTCGATGAGGTAGTGACGAGGCTAAGACAAGACACCTATAATAAACCAGTACAGTTATGTATCCAAAACAGCTAAATAACATGTAAAGATTCTAATATAACAATGGGATGTGGACCTAAGAACGGGGTAGCAAACATAAACATATAGTAATGTATCACTAATTCAACCTCTTTCAATGATAATAGCGAATCAACAAAGCCAAGTCCACATATTAAATATTAAGGTAAAGAGCAATGAAATCAATAAATTGCATAGCACTTCGTGCTTTTACTCTTATCGTCACATGATAATATAAAAACAAGTGCATGACATCACCCTCATCCTTTTACGCTCATAATCATATAATAATATTAAAAGTAAGTGCATGACATCACCCTTCGACCTTCGTGCTTTTACTCTCATACTCACATAATAATAATAAAACAATTATAGGGCATCACCTTTCATGATTTTACTTTCTTCCTCACATAATAATATAATCACGGTATCACCCTTCTTGCTTTATCCTCGCGTTCACTCAAGCAATAATATCAATATGTAAATAAGGCACGACAACACTCTTTGTGCATTTCACTATTCCTCACCAAGCAATCACAACAATAGAATACCAACCAAGGTGAGAAGCAAATTCAACATCAAGTCATATGAGAATTCCCCAACAATTAGTGCCAACAACCAACCGACAATTTTTACGATCTCAACACCCAATATCACAATAATCTCAATATATGAAACATCATAAAACTGAGTAATCAAAGAATTAAACAATCTATCTAAAGTATGGAAGACATAATACACAAAATAATCATGGTACAGTTAAGGCTAGTTCTACCTACATGCTTATACCATGACCAACACATATACACTTATCACATTGCATATATGTTTCCCCCAACACATAGTTCACATAGCAAAAAGACTCGATTCTACCATATTTTCCTGTAACGATCCAATCACTCATTTTGAGCATTTGCATTTTGTTCAGATGTTTGAAGTCTTGAGCAGCTTCATACGATGTATTGTGACTCGTGTGAATCGTCAGTTTTAGTTTTCAGGCGATTCAGGGTTGATTTGGAAGAATGATTCTCAACTAGGAAGCTTTAAGTTGGAAGGGTGGATCAAGTTTGACTTTTGTATATTTGACCTCGGATCGGAGTTCTGATGATTCTGTTTAGTTCGGATAGTGATTTTGGACTTGGACGTATGCCCATATTTTCATTTGGATGTTTCTAGGAGCTTCTGATGCTATTTGGCGAAAGTTGGCAATTTGAAGGTTTGGAAAGTTCATACATTTGACCAGGAGTTGACTTTCTCATGCCATTCATAGAGATGTATTTTTCTCATGCTAACTAGTAAATGAAAAGTCTTATCTGATGTTGTAAATTGGGGAAAACACAGTTCTTTTGATAAACTCATGTTTGATTGATTTTAGTGGTAAGATTTAGATTGAGACTGTTATAATTGAAAATCATGTCTACTTTTCCATATCTGTGAACGAGCTGGGCATTACATCTCCTGAGTTATATACCTTTATCATCTTCACTATACTGCTATGAACTGTTATTGTCCATGGATGTTGGACTCCGACTATCTTCTAAGCTCGTCACTGCTTTCAACCTAAGGTTAGGTTTGTTTATTGAGTACATGAGGTCGGTTGTACTCATACTACACTTCTGCACTTTGCGTGTAGATCTTGGAGCTGATGTTGCTGTGTATGGTGGGAGCTGACATTGAAGATGTACCTGCATTCCGGTTATAACTGTCACTTGTCCTTGGTAGCTCTAGATTTTCAAATCTGTTTATGCATATTTCAAACAGATGATATATTTATTTTGTACCAACTTAAATTCCAAGTCTTATAAGCTCATAATTTTTATTACCAATCCTTAGGATTTTTTATAGAAGTTTAGATATTTTATTCATTGATTCCTATGTTCCTTATTTTAGATGTGTTGGCTGTTAATGGGCTTACCTAGCGGGTTAGATTAGGTGTAATTACGACTAGTCGAATTTTGGGTCATGATAAGTTGGTATTAGAGCCCTAGGTTCATTTGTTCTACGAGTCATGAGCAAGTTTCTAGTATAGTCTTACAGACCGGTATGATGACGTCCATACTTATCTTCGAGAGGCTACAGGGCATCTAGGATAAACTTCCCATCTTTTTTTCCTTATCATGCAACATTGATTCTGCTTGAAGCGTATCTCCTTGCATTCCTTCCACTCACTCGTGTGTTATGTGAGCACTCGATATCAGTTGTGCATCTACAGCTTTCGATTCCATGGATGAGGTCTGAGGTGTGTTTTTTGTGTTTTGGTGATGGACTAGTCTGGAGGACTTGATTCTAGGTTTTGACCGCAACTTGGGCTCGGTGGTTTTAGTTGTGTGACTATGTACTCTTGGACTTATATATCCACTAGTGTCCGTAGAAGTGGGATTTATGACCTGGTGAGTGGTTGTATGGCTATATTATGAGTATGATGTGACTGCACGATGTGTTCTGATGGTTTGGATATGAAGACAAGAGTTTGCTTGAGGTGTGAAAATGACTATTGGGCGCTTGAGTTCTGTCTTGATGTGTTGTACAATCTCGAGGTATGAGCGTGTTGAGGGATCTTTCATGTTGTTCATTTATGGAATGCAGTAGATTCTTATTTTTTGTTGACGAGCTTAGACTCGGGAAAACTTAGTGAATTTATAGTGGTTGTGACTATGGAAGGGCGTAAAGAGATGCTAGTTTGAGGCTAAGCGGGTGGGTCATCTCCTGCGGGATGTTCTGAGGTTTTGTGATCCCTATGATGCTTTTGTGGAGAGTTTTCTCTTATTGATGGATTATATGTGTTATAACTGAGTTTGGATCGTTTGAGGAGGTTGCCATGACTATCACAAGAAGGAATGTGAGCTTAGAATATGATTTGAGGTATTTCTATGATTAGTGCTACATGGGTTCATAAAAGATTTTGTTGAATTACAGTGCAAGATTATGGCAATTATGGAATAAGCTATTGTGGGATATCAAATATTATGTCAGATGGCTTTGAGCCAAGTGGGGGAGTCTGCTATCAAGGATCAAATTGCATGGTTATGTGTTTTGTTAGTTTTAGTCTGAGGCATGTTTGAGGATCAATTATGACTTGAAGAAGCTGGTTTTGAGGATGACTCGGGTAAGGAAATTTTTGGATGCATGATGTATTACACCTTATGGATATACGGAAGTCTTGGAATGGTTTCTATTCGTGATGGATGTAATATAATAAGAAAAGGGAGTCACTCAGTTACATTAAGGCGGGGTTACTTCTTTGGGTGTTGATATGCTAATGAGGCACAAGTTATTTGACTCATATTGGCGGTACAATTGAGAGTAGAGCAGAGTGGAGAAATCTCGAGAAGGTTCTAATGGATTCAAGATTCATATGTGGCATTTGAGGAATTTCGAGAATTGTAAAAGGCTAATATTTGAGACTGCATTGGATGGTGTTGGGACTTATGGTATATCTATATCATTAGAGGTTCTACGTTTCAGTATCATGGAGGTTAAGGAAACAATTTTAAATTTACAGAAGGTCTCCTCAAAGTGGGTGTTAAGAGGAAATACAGTGGCTTATAGGCTTTAGGACGACGTGGTTTCATACCGAGGTCTTTTGCGGTGAGCGCTGGGTTGAGGGTCGTAGTGTACTAGCAAGAGGAAGTGTCAACTTGAGGATAATTCGGAAGGAACCCAGAGAAAATATAGCTCGGTAGTAGGTTAGATCAGCACGATAATAAATATGATCTGTATTTTTAGTTCTTATGATGTGGTGAGGCTCTGCCGGTGTTTTGTTGCAATACTCTTGGGTTTGGCGACCTGCATGACTTGGTTGAGTTTAAGGGATTTAGTTTTGATGGCTTGGTTATGTGCATATGGTTTTGAAGAGTTCTCGACAGTGTCAACCTCGACTTGAGATGGATATTTTCTACAAGTATGTGCGATATGTTGTGTGTTGTGATTTTCTAGCAGATGGGGTCTAGTGGTAGGTTTCTGGGTAATTGAGTATGTATCCTGCTGGTGCTTCAGAGTTGTTAATGAGATTCCCTTACTTTTCATATGATGGATGATAGATGTAGTGCGATGCGTGGGATTGAGGTTTACATGTACAAGGTTGCGATTCAGTTTTGAAGGGAAAGTCATGAAGTTTAGAGAGCATGAATGGTCTCAGATGTTTAGATGAATGCTAGTACTACTCGGTATTACCTGAAAAGGGTGCGTGCTTCAGAATGCGCAATGTGTTTTGACTTACGGATGCTTCATTAGTATTACAGTACTCGCCTGGTTGATCGACTGCTGATGTTTAGATTTTGTTATGTGACACAGAAGAATTATAAAAGTATTTCTCGTGGGATGATTGTGTGTGAGAGATGTGTTAGTCATTCAAGCAGTAGAGTTGGGATCAGATATGGTGATTCATATATTCTAGGGATTTGGAGACTAGGAGTTCTCAGAGGTAGATTGTTCCTTGGTTATGACCTGTGAAGGTATAATCAAAGGCATACGTCAAATAGTATGTGTTATGGTTAGGTTATTGTGGACTTTTGGAGGGTTATTTATCTATTTATGAATGACTGGAGTTGATTTAGGGTCACATTGGTAGGCATGAGATGTGTATCCTACACTAGGTTGAATTTGGTGACTCAACACTACTATTATTGGGGCATGTGTCATTCGGTTAGAGTTGAGTTTGTTCGTGTTCCGATATGTTCTATGTGTTACTATTCTATGCTACGATGGGTTGTGTTATATTGGTTATGTTCACACATGATACATTTTTATTTGGTCATTGTGGCGAAGTTCGAGCGAGATGGTTCTTCAGGTGTTGAATGGTTGATTTCGCCTTGATTATGGCCCTTCCTGTTGTGGTATATTGTGCATCAGTTTCTATATGGCTATGGTGATGCACCTTGTGTGTTTGTTGCTGATTTGCGCATGGTTGTTGATTTTGAGCATTGTGGCTCGTGGTATTTCATGTGGACCGTTTGGATTGGGTCATGCACTGTGGCAGAGTTATGCTGGGACACGATCCTTTGTGTTGATTTCGTATGTTTTGGTTCTCCCTATGTGTTGGGTTTATAGTATCACGCTTATGGTGGTACCTGTTGAGCTTGCTGGGTGGTTCTCTCCTTTGGGTCATCTTTCATTTTTTGGGTACATTTGAATTGTTTCCTATTGGTGCACGAATTGAATGGTTTGTGGTTTAGATGGTATTGGTGTGGCCTGTTAGTAATGTGGTTGTATTTGATTAAATAAGGTCACTGAACGCATATTGGGTGCTATAAAATTTGATTACAGTATGTTTGGGTGAATAATGTCGTTAGTCAGCTTAGAATTGGATGTGGTCCTTGTTCGGCGAGAGAGCTCCACGACCTATTGATTTAATGAGTCTCTGCATGTTTCTTTCATCATTGGCAGTGTAGGAAGGTTTAGAACAAGGTTTTATCGGATATGTGGTTTGTTACCCCTACCAGGTTTGCTATTAGGCAGCTATTGTGGTCAGAAGTTATTGCTATAAGAAATTGGGCTATGCGTTATATCATGCAATTATATCTTGGGTTATGATTATGGCTTGGTACAACTTGTACTGTGTATAGATGCGAGAATCAGGTCTTATAATGAGTTCCAGATGTGAATTGTAAGTTAACACAGTGATTTGATGGCTTTGGAACGTCTCTTAGCACGTTCGAGGATGAATGTATGTTTAAGTGGGGGAGAATGTAATGACCCAACCGGTCATTTTGAGCATTTGCATTCCGTTCAGCTATTTGAAGTCTTGAGTAGCTTCATATGACGTATTATGACTTGTGTGAATCGTCGGTTTTGGTTTTCAGGCGATTCAGGATTGATTTGGAAGAATGATTCTCAACTAAGAAAGCTTTAAGTTGGAAGAGTTGACCAAGTTTGACTTTTGTGTATTTGACCTCGGATTGGAGTTCTGATGGTACCTTTGGGTGCAAATAGTGATTTAGGACTTTGGCGTGTGCCCTAATTTTCATTTGGATGTTTCTAGGAGGTTTCAGCGCTATTTGATGAAAGTTTGGCTATTTGAAGGTTTGGAAACTTCATAGGTATGACTGGGAGTTGACTTTGATGATATCGCATTCAGATTGTTGTTCCGGGAGTTAGAATAGGCTCGTTATGTCACTTGGAACTTGTGTGCAAAATTTGAGGTCATTCTCAGTTGATTCGATATGGTTTGACATGAGTTTTGGAAGTTGAAAATTCAAAAGTTTATTAAGTTTGATTTGAGGTGTGATTCGTGGTTTTGATGTGGTTGTGTATAATTTGAGTGCTCAAGTAGGTCCGTGTTATGGTTTGGAACTTGTTGATATGCTCGGATAGGGTCCCGATGGGCTTGTGTAAGTTTCGGGGTGGTTTCAGACCTTTTCGGAGTTGGCTGCATTACTGGTTTCTACTGTATCTGGTGCCTCTGGTATTCTTCACGATTGCGAAGGTCTAGTCACGATCGTGAATTGTGATTTGATCCTCTGGTGGTTTCTTCCTTGCAGACGCGATAGATGGTACGCGATCGCGGAGTTTTGGATTTATTATAGTAAAGTTCGCGCATAGGGCATAGTGGACGTGTAGGATTGAGCGGGAGCCGGAGAATTCTTTATCGCATATACGTAAGTCAATTTGCATTCGAGGAGCTTTAGCGTCTATGGTCACCGCATTCACGTGGCCAGTATCGTGAATGCGTATGGTATTTGGTTGCAGAAGCATTTGTACTTTGCGATCACGAAGGATGTCACGCGATCGCGATGGGTATTGTTGTTCAGTGATGATAAAGTACTCTATTTCGAAGGTTTCAGTCATTTTATCATATTTTGAGTTATGGAGCTCAGATTTGGACAATTTTCACCACATGTATTGGGGTAAGTGTTTTGTACTAAGTTTTGATTATATTCCATGATTCCATCTTTGGTTTTGGCATTTGATTGATGATTTCAAAAGGGAAATTGGGGGTTTTGTCTAAACTTTTCTAAAGTGAATTTTTGAGTTTTGAACATCGGTTCGGAGTCGGATTTGAGTGAAATTAGTATGGTTGGACTCGTAAGTGAATGAGTTATCAAATTTTATTAGTTTTATCAAGTTTCGAGGTGCGGGCCGGGGTTAACGTTGTTGGTTGACTTTGAATAATTGATTAAAGATTCAACCTTTATTATTTGGGTTTGTTTTCTTTGGCATTATTTGATGATTTTGAGTTTCTTTTGGCTAGTTTCGAGCCGTTTGGAGGTTGATTTGTGAGGGATGGAATTTCTAGAATATCAGTTGGATTGCTCGGTATTGGATTTAGCTTGTTCGAGGTAAGTAACATATCTAAACTTGGATTCGAGGGTAAATATCCTTGAGAGCTATGAAACTTGATATGGGTTGGGGGTGACGCACGTGTTGGGTGACGGGCGCGAGTACGTGAACCGAGGTATTCATGATACGAGTAGTTCTTAGGCTATTATATGCCTTGTTTTACGACCATGCTCCTTTGATATCATGTGTTTCTCCATTTATATGACTACATGGGATATTATTCATGCTAGAAATCATGCCTTGTGTCCCTATTCAATTGTTTGAGACATGATAGGGCTATTTTCTCCATGTTGACTTATTTGCGTTAGCCGTATTCATACTGTACAGTCATTATAGTTACATCCACGTGTTATACCTCGATCACTGTGTAATTTTGATTTGCTGTCTCACATGTTATTGGTGTTCTTGTATGTGACACAAGTTTGAACTGTATTTTGGACATATTGTGTTATTCTGTATTATATAGATAGATTGTGTTTCTCTGAGATGTCTACATATTGAGACCTGAGCTGATTGTTGACTGATGTTGGCCATATAACCATATTGATATGGATATTTTGATCATGTTGCACGCTTCAACGGTTATATTGATATTGAGGTGACGCGTATGGCAGGCCCCACATTGGGCTAAGCTATACTGATTTGAGGCTACGCGTGTATAAGGCCCCAGTATTTGGGCTTTGTGATAATGATTAGCGCTTGGGTAGGATTCGTCCCCCAAGAATTTGACATACTAGTACTAGGCGCATACAAAATATTTTACATACGTGCTCTGATGATGGGCAGTTATGCCAGGCACCCGTTGTCACGACTTCAATTTTTCACATTGGAATGTCGTGATGACACCTAGTCTCTAAGACTAAGGTAAGCCTAACATCATGAATACTTAATGGAGTTTAACAATTAAGATAACAAGATAATTCGATAAACTCATAATAAATCCGAAATAGAACATTTCTAACAAACTCCTAACCGGTGGAACTGCGTCATAAGCTCTATACGAATATATTGTAAAACCCCTAGTACAACACAATCTAGATAAAGAGTAAACATTAGCAAAATAAGGACAGAGGGTGACTCTGAGGCCTGCGAACACCGGGCAGGTATACCTTGAAGTCTTCGAACTAAATGATCCGCTCACTAATGCATAGTATGAGTTGAGGTACCTGGATCTGCACAAAAATATGCCGAAGAGTAGTATGAGTACACCACAACGGTACCCAGTATTATCAAGACTAACCTCGGTAGAGTAGTGACGAGGCCAGGTCAAGAAACCTACCAGGATAAGAAAAGCTGAACAAGTATAGTATAGTCTAATGATGTAAACGAGGAAATAGTGACAATAAGCGATACAAGTTAAGCTACAACTGAATTTAAAGCAATAAAGGCAACAAGGAAGGAACACATAATATGAATATCAAGTAAACAATGTGGACAAATACAAGTGAGGTAAATGAGAGATGACAACAAGAATCACCTCCGAGGTACTTCCTCGTAACCTCATTTCACAATCACAATCTTTCCTTATACCGCCGCGTGAGCCTTGCATTTAGATGGTTTTAAAAATATTTTTTCTGAAATAGCTACAACACACTTTAGCCCACCTTATGTTTCTGCTTGGCTTCAAATAACTCCATTAGTATCAACACGCACATAAATCCCACGTTATGCAGCCGCATGCACATTAACCCCTATCCTTATACCGCCGCATGCACATCAATATCACAACACAATAACTTGCACCATAAGTGCCCATATGCCACAACTTGTCAAAAGAATTAAAAATATCAATGTTTCCACAACAAATACCCCATGGCTCAACCACAATGCGTACGTGAATCTCAACAATAATGAAATAAAAGTGAATAGCTCAACAAGAAAGATATCTCAACAATTTAACAACTTCGCCTCGATGTGATAACGACTTTTACAACTTCAACACCAATAACTCATCAAGAAGATATTCCGTGAAATAGCAACTTCAAGTAAGGTAATTCAACAATTAAATAATTAACAAGACAATAAGGAAGAAAATAACTTCAACTAAAGCATCTAAGAGATATATAACAAGTAAGAGATTGATCAAGTGTTAACAATGTGAAATCAAGCATGTAAGGATAGATCAACACTTGTAAGTGTAGATTAACAATGAAATATATAAAATGTTATGAAAATTGGATTAAAGACATGAAAAGAGTCTAAACAGCCTGTCGAATACCACATATAGCCCGTGTACCCAGTCATCACCTTGTGTACACGGCTTTCACATAACACAAATAGCACAATCAGCCCAAATCCTAAGGGGTAGTTCCCCAACACAAAGTTAGGCAAGATACTAACCTCAAACAAACCAAATCAATCCCCTAATAAGCCTTTTCCACTAATATCCAACTTCAGATGGCTCGAATCTAGCCAAAGTAACTTAATACCATAAATACAAACCATAGGAAACTATTCCGGATAATAAAGTTGCAATCTTTAAAGAAAATAAAAAAGTCAACACCAGGCCCCGCATCTCAGAACCCGACAAAACTTACAAAATTCAAACACCCATTCAGTAACGAGTCCAACCATACCAAAATTATCCAATCCCGACCTCAAATTGACCTTCATATCCTCAATTTATCATTTAGGAAATTTTCACAAAAATCCCTATTTTTCAAACTCAAAACACTAATTAAATAATAAAAACAATGATGGATTCATGAATAATAGGAAAATCCAAGTAAAAACATTTACCCCGATCCAATCCTTGAAAATCCCCTCCAAAATCGACCAAAATCGAGCTCTCTAACTCAAAGTGTGAAAAATAACTCTAACCCTCGACCTTCTCTATTTCTGCCTAGTAAATCTGCTTCTGCGGCCTTTGTGTTGCATATGCGACTCCGCACCTGCGAAAAATCCAACGCAGGTGCAGCCTCAACTAACTCAGGGACATTCCTCTTCTGTGGAAATGTAAGCGCACATGCGCTTCCTCTTCCGTGGACCAAGAACGCATCTGCGGTTCCGCAGATGCTGAGGGTGACTACACTTGTGGTCCCTCAAGGCTCGCCCATAATCTACTTCTGCGAATGAGTTGCCGCTTATGCGGGTGCACACCTAGTCCAGGTGTCCGTACCTGTGACCTTCTCGCTGGCCAGCCTCCTTCGCTTCTCTGATCTCCCAGCCGCACCTACGACCAAGCCTACAGTAGGTGTGTTGACACCAGAAACTCAGCTGCAACAACAATTCCTTATAAGTCCAAAATGGACTCGAACCAATCCGAATCATGTCCGGGACCCTATCCGAACATACCATCAAGTCCCAAAACACATAACGGACCCATTCGAGGCCTAAAATTACATAAAAACATCAATTCTACGAATCACACTGCATTTCAAACTTATTGAATTAATGAACATTTAACTTATAAAACTAACGCCGAATCATATCAAACCAACTCTAAATGAACTCAAAATTTTCACCCAAGTCATAAATGAAACAACATAACCTATTCCAACTCTCGGAACCGCAATCCGACCCCGATATTGACAAAGTCAACTCTCGGTCAAACCTCTCAACCTTCTAAACCTTCAACTTCCAAATTTCATCAATTCAAGCCAAAATGACCTACGGACCTCCAAATCAATATCCGGACATAATCCTAAGTCCAAAATCACCATACAAAGATATCAGAATCATCAAAACTCCATTCTGGAATCGTCTACACAAAGGTCAAACTCCGGACAACTCTTTTAACTTAAGCTTCTAACTTTGGTACTAAGTGTCCTAATTCACTCCGAAATTTACCTGAAGCCAAACCAACCACTCTGGCAAGTCACATAACCATAATTTAACATAGAGGAAGAAATAAATAGGGAAATGGGGCTAAATTACTCAAAATGATCGACTGGGTCGTTACATCCTCCCCCTCTTAAAATAAACGTTCGTCCTCAAACGAGTATAGAGACATACCTGAAGTGATGAAAAGATGAGGATAACGGCTACGCATATCATGCTCAGTCTCCCATGTCGCCTCCTCGGTTGGTTGACTCCTCCACTGAACCTGTACTGAAGCAATGTTCTTTGACCTCAACTTTCGGATCTGTCTGTCGAAGATGGCCACTGACTCCTTAACTTATGTCAAATCCTTGTCCAATTGGACTGAGTTGAAGTCTAAAACATGGGACAAATCACCGTGATACTTCCGTAGCATGGAAACATGGAATAATGGGTGTACTGCAGATAATCTAGGTGTCAATGCAAGCTTGTGTGCCACCTCCCCCACTCTCTCGAGGATCCTAAAAGGACCAATATACCTAGGGATCAACTTGCCCATCTTCCCGAACCTCATTACCCTTCATGGGTGAAACTCGAGCCAAACCCTCTCTCCAACAATGAATGCAGTATCATGAACTCTCCGATCGGCATAACTCTTCTGCCTAGACTGTGTTGTACAAAGCCAATCCTGGATCAACTTGACTTTATCCAAGGCATCTTGAACCAAATATGTGCCCAACAATCTAGCCTCACCCGGCTCAAACCTACCAACTGGAGAACGACATCGCATCCAATATCGGGCCTCATAAGGAGTTATCTGAATGCTCGATTGGTAACTGTTATTGTAGGAAAACTCCGCAAGCAGCAAGAACTGATCCCCAAAAACCCCAAAATCCATAACACAAGCACAAAACATATACTTTAATATCTGAATGGTGCACTCGGACTGACCTTCCGTCTGTGGGTGAATGTTGTACTCAACTCAACTCACGTGCCTAACTCATGCTGTATAACTCTTTAGAAGTGCGATATAAACTTCGTGCCACAATCAAACATACTGGATACCGGCATGTCATGAAGTCGAACAATCTCGCGGATATATATCTGAGCCAACTGCTCTGAAGAATAGGTAGCCACCACCGAAATGAAATGAGTCGACTTGGTCAACCTATCCACAACCACCCATACAACGTCAAATTTCTTCAAAGTCCATGTGATTTTAACAACGAAGTCCATGGTAACACGATCCCATTTCCACTCAGGAATCTCAAGTCTCTGAATCAAACCTCCTAGCCTCTGATGCTCATACAACACCTGCTGACAGTTTAGGCACCTAGCCACATACTCCACTATTTCTTTCTTCAATCTCCTTCACCAGTTGTACTGTCTCAAATTCTAATACATCTTCGTGGCACCCGGATGAATGGAGTACCATAAATTGTGGGCCTCATGAAGGATCAACTCACGTAACCCATCTACATTGGGCACACACAACCGATCTCCAATAGAAACCTCCTTGGCATCACCGTGCTTTACCGTGTCCTTAAGGACAAGCAAATGGGGGTCGTCATACTGACGCTCTCTGATGCGCTCATATAAGGAATACCCAGAAACCACTCAAGCAAGAACTCAACTAGGTTCAGAAACATCCAATCTCACAAGCTGATTGTCCAAGGCCTGACGTCCATGGCTAGTGGCCTCTCTGCTGACGGTAGATATGTCAAACTACCCAAACTCTCTGCCTTTCTACTCAAAGCATCATCCACCATGTTGGCCTTCACAGGATGATATAGAATAATGATATCATAGTCTTTAATAAACTCTAACTATCTCCGCTGCCGCAAATTAAAATATTTCTGCTTGAACAAATGTTGTAGACTCCGGTGACCTCACATGGAACACCGTAGAAGTAGTGCCCCCAAATCATTAAAGCATGAACGATAGCCACGAATTCCAAGCCATGGACATGATAATTCTTCTCATGAAGCTTCAGTTGCCGAGATGCGTAAGCAATCACTCTACCATATTGCATCAAAAACACGCCAAGGCCAACACGTGACGCATCACAATACACAGTGTAAGACCCCAAACCCGTAGGCAACATCATGTAGTTAAGGTAGTCTTGAGCTTTTGAAAGCTCGCTTCACACTCCTCGTACCATCTGAAAGGAGAGACTTTCTAGGTAAATATGGTCATAGGTGCATCAATAGATGAGAAACCCTCTACGAAACAACAATAATATCCGGCCAAACCAAGGAAACTCCGAATCTCAATAGCTGAAGATGGTCTGGGCCAACTCTGAACTACCTTAATCTTCTTCAGATCTACTTTGATCCCCTCACATGACACCATATGACTCAAAAATGCCACCGAATCGAGCCAGAACTCACACTTCAAGAATTTTGCATACAACTTCTTCTCTCTCAAGGTATGGAGCACGATCCTCAAATGTTGCTCATTTTCCTCTTGTCTACGGGAATACACTGGGATGTCTTCAATAGACACAATGATGAATGTATCAAGATATGGCTGAAATACACTGTTCATGAGGTGCATAAATACTGCTGGGGATGTTGGTCAGCCCAAATGACATCACAAGGAACTCATAGTGACCATATCCAGTCCTGAAAGCAGTCTTCGGAATATTCGAATCCCGAATCTTCAGCTGATGATACCCTAACCTCAAATCAATATTGGATAACCCCCTAGCACCCTATAGGTGGTCAAATAAGTCAATAATGCGCGGAAATGGGTACCTATTCTTCACCGTAACCTTGTTCAGCTATATATAATCTATACACATCCACATAGAACCATCCTTCTTATTCATAAATAGAACCGGAGCACCCCCAAAGTGACATACTAGGAAGGATGAAACCCTTATCAAGCAACTCTTGCAGCTTCTCCTTCAAATGCGTCGGTGCCATACAATATTGTGGAATAGAAATGGGCTGAGTGCCCAGCAACAAGTCAATACCAAAATTGATATCTCTATCAGGCGGAATGCCCGAAAGGTCTGTTGGAAACAAATTAGGGAATCACTCACTACCGGAACCGAATCAACGGTAGCAGTATGCCTCACATCCCTTCTCAACCATCCGATGTGGCTTAAAAAAGGACACAAACCTACTAGGAATATAATACAACGTACCCCTCTACTCTAACCACGACAAACCTGGCACAGCCAATATCACAATCTTGGCGTGACAGTCCAGAATAGCATGATAGGGTGATAACCAGTCCATGCCCCATATAACATCAAATTCTATGTTATTGAGTAACAATAGATCAACTCTGGTTTCATAACAACCAATAACAACTAAACACGACCCATACACACGGTCCACAATAATAAAATCTCCAACAATCATGGACACATATACAAGAGATCAAAGAATCACGAGATATATTCAAATATGGAGCAAAGTAGGATGACACTTATGAGTAAGTGGAGCCTAGATCAAATAAGGCTGATACGTCTCTATGAAAAACCGTAACAATACATGTGATGACTGCGTTTGATGCGACCGCCTCCGTCCTACTCGAAAAAGCATAGAATCTGGCTTGGCCTCCCCCTCTAGGTTGAACCCTACTCGCCTGACCTCTACGTCTAGCTTGGTGTGCAGGTGGAGAGGCAAGAAGCAACCACGACCTGAGAAGTCTGTGGACCCGATAGAATACGTGGAGCCTAAGTAGCCGGTGGAGTTGCAACCATCCTGAGACTAGGGTAGTCACCATATGTCAGATGTCATCACACTCAAAGAAAGCTCTCGGTGGGTGTGGCTGCTGAACCTAGCCATGGCCTGGTCGGCTAGACTAACCGCTGAAGGCACCTCGCGCAGGAGGTGCACTAGATAGTGTCTGAGCAAAATGGGCAACCTAAGACCTCGGAGTAGCCGGAGCACCACTAGAAGCTAGAAGTATTAAATGAACTGGACGACTCACATAGCATCTACCATGATGGGTTGTAACTGCAGCGTGGCCACCACTAAATCCTCTAGTGCCAAGAGGCCTTTTGGGAACCCTGTCCTCTATCTCACGGTCCTGCATACCCTCCAACCTCCACGCGATTTCTACCACCTGCTGATATGGAGTATATGTCTCCAACTCTTAAGACATGCTGAATCTAATACCATAATTGAGCCTCTCGATAAATCGGCAGACTCGCTCTCTGACTGTAGAAACCAAGGCAGGTGTATGTATGGACAACTCACTGAATATGGAAGCATACTCTGACACTATCACAGTACCTTGGCTCAATTGTTTAACTCTGCGCGCCATGCATCCCGAAGGGTCTGGGGAACAAACTCTCTCAAGAACATCTCTGAAAACTGAGTCCATGTAGGTGAACCTGCATCGGCTGGGTTACCCTCCTCGTAAGCCCGCCACCGCTGATACACTACTCCAAATAGCTAGAATTTAGTAAAAGCGACTCTGCTCGTGTCCACAATACCCATGGTACGGAGAATGCAGTGACACTTCTCTAGAAAACATTGCGCATCCTTTGTAACAAGGCCGTTGTAAGTAGGAGGATGATATTTCTTGAACCTCTCAAGTATAAATTGCTCCTCCTCAGATGCCACTGCCCTAACCTCGGGCTTAACCGGAACAACTGATTGCGCTGGCATAACCTCTGGGACGTGATCAACATGGACACACTGCTCTAGAGTACGGACCGCAAGATTCTGAGCACCTCCCCCAGCCTGAGATGTAACTAGAGCAAGTGGAATCAACCCCGCCTGAGCTAGAGTATCGAACTGCTCAAGAACTCTCATAGGGTCTTCTAAAGTGTAGGGGTGACAACAGGCTCCTCGGGTGCCTCTCCCCCAACTGAAGCTACCAGTGGCTCCTCAGTTGCTGCTCGAGCAGGTGCTCTAGCTGCACCATGTGCCCCACCTCGGCCTATTCCCCGACCTCTCGTGGCTCTAGAAGGCGTGCGGGTGTCTGATCATCTGATACATCAATGCGTGTCCTCATCATCTGTGAGAGAATAAAAAGACAAAGATTCAGATTTCAAAGTCAACAAATTCGCACGATAAGGAATCAAAGAAGTGGAATTTCCTATCTGTTTTGTAGCATCTCAAAGATAAGTACAGGCATCTCCGTACCGATCCACAAGACTTACTAAACCTGCTTGTGACTCGTAACACCTATGAACCTAGAGCTCTGATACCAACTTGTCACGACCCCAATTTCCTACCTTAGGATGTTGTGATGGTACTTAGTCTATAAGACTAGGTAAGACTAACATCATGAATACTTAACAGAATTTAGCTGTTAAGATAACAAGATAATTCGATAAACTCATAATAAATCCAAAACAGAACATCTATAACAAACTCCCCAAATCGCTGGAACTGAGTCATAAACTCTACACGACTATACTATAAAATCCCTAGTACAACATTGTCTAGATAAAGAGTAAACAATAGCAAAATAAGGACTGAGGGTAACTCTGAGGCCTGCAAATGCCGGACAGGTATACCTTGAAGTATCTGAACTTAATGATCCACTTACTGATGCCTAGCCTGAGTTGAGGTACCTGGGTCTGCACAAAAATGTGTAAAAAAGTACTATGAGTACACCACAACGGTACCTAGTAAGCATCAAGCCTAACCTCGATAGAGTGAGGTAAATGAGATATGTCAACAAAAATTACAACCGAGGTACTACCTCGTAACCTCATTTCACAATCACAATCACAGTCTTTCCTTATATCATCGCGTGAGCCTCACATTTAGATAGTTCTGAAAATAATGTTTCCGAAATAGCTACACACACTTTAGCCCACCTTATTTCGCCGCTTGACTTCTAGTAATTCCCTTACCAGTAATAGGAACATAAATCCCACCTTATTCCGCCTCATGCACATTAACCCCTATCCTTATACTGCCGCATGCACATCAATATCAAAACACAATAACAACTTGCACCACAAGTACCCATATGCCACAACTTGTTAAAAGAATCAACAATACCAATCTTTCCACAACAAAATAGCCCATGGTTTAACCATAATGTGTACAAGAATCTCAATAATAACGAAATAAAAGTGAATAGCTCAATAAGGAATATATCTCAACAATTTAGCAACTTCGCCTCAATGTGATAACGACTTTTACAACTTCAACACAAAGAACTCAACAAGAAGATATTCCATGAAATAACAACTTCAAGTGGTAATTCAATAATTAAAGAATTAATAAGACAATAATGAAGGCAATAACTTCAACTAAAGCATATAAGAGCAAGATAACAAGTAAGAGATAGATCAAGTATTAACAATGTCAAATAAAGCATGTAAGGATAGATCAACACTTGTAAGGGTAGATCAACAATAAAACATATAACATGTTATGACAATTCGATTAAAGGCATGAAAAGAGTCTAAATAGCCTAAACCAGTCAAATACCACACATAGCCCATGTACCCACTCGTCACCTTGTGTATACGACTTTCACATAACAAAAATAGCACAATCAACCCAAATTCTAAGGGGTAGTTCCCCCACACAAAATTAGGCAGAATACTTACCTCAACAAGCCAAATCAATCCCCCTAATAAGCCTTTCCTGTGAATATCCAATTCTGGACGGCTTGAATCTACGCTTCCGCAGATGCAGAAACTGACTGCACCTGCGGTCCCTCAAGATTCGTCCATAATGCGCTTTTGTGGACGAGTTGCCGCTTCTGTGGGTGCGCACCTGCGCCTAAGTGTACGCACCCACGACCTTCCTCCTGGATAGCCTCCTTCACTTCAGTGATCTCCCAATCGCACCTGAAGCCTAGCATACCGCAAGTGCGAGACTCCAGAAACTCATTTGTAACAACAATTCCTTCTAAATCCAAAATGCACTCGAATCAATTCAAATCTTGCCCAGGGCACCCGGGACCCCGTCTGAACATACCATCAAGTCCCAAAACATATAACGGGCCCACTCGAGGCCTAAAATCACATCGAACAACATTAATTCTACGAATCGCACCCCATTTCAGGCCTATTGAATCAATGAACATTCAATTTCTAAAACTAAAGCCGAATCATATCAAACCAACTCCAAATGAGCTCAAATTTTGCACCAAAGTCATAACTGACAACAGGAATGTTCTGAATCGCGGAACCAAAATCCGACCATGATATCAATAAAGTCAACTCTCGGTCAAACCTCTCAACCTTCCAAACCTTCAACTTCCAACTTTCTCCAATTCAAGCCAAAACGACCTATAGACCTCCAAATAAATATTTGAACATACTCCTAAGTGAAAAATCACCATATAGAGCTATTAGAATCATCAAAAATTCATTCCAGTGTCGTTTACACAAAGGTGAAACTCAACTCTTTCACTATAAGCTTCCAACTTTGGGACTAAGTGTCCCAACTCAACCTGAAATTCACCCGAAGCCAAACCAACCACCCCGACAAGTCACATAACCATAATTTAACATAGAGGATGCAATAAATAGGGGAAGGAGGCTAAAATACTCAAAACAATTAGCCGGGTCGTTACACCCGTATAGTTCTAAGTGTGATTATTTTGGTGGATCCACGTTGATATTGTTTGGACATTTGAGCAAGGCACCTGGAGTGTTCTAAGATTGTGTGTACTTACTGAGTTCATTGTACTATATGATTACTTGAAATATATATTTGACATGTGGGCATAGAGATGTACCTTCCTCATGCTACACGATGATATGACATCTGATTATTTGACATGTATATCTGACTTCTAGGCATAGAGATGTACCTTCCTCATGCTAGAGGGTAACATGACATTTGATTACTTGACATATATATTTGACATGTAGGCATAGAGATGCATTTTTCTCATACTAACTAGAAAATGAAAAGTTTTATATGATGTTGTAAATTGTGGAAAACACAATTCTTTTGATAAACTCATGTTTAATTGATTTAAGTGGTAAGATTCAGATTGGGACCGTTATTCTTGAAAATCATGTCTACTATTCCATATTTGTGAACGAGTTGGGCATTACATCTCCTTAGTTATATACCTTTATTGTCTTCACTATACTATTATGAACTATTATTGGCCATTGATGTTGGGCTCCGACTATCTTCCGAGCTTATCACTGATTTCAACCTAAGGTTATGTTTGGTACTTATTGAGTAAATAGGGTCAGTTGTACTCATACTATACTTCTGCACCTTGTATGAAGATCTTAGAGCTGATGCCGCTATGTATAGCGGGAGCTGGCATTGAAGATGTACCTGCATTCCGATTATAGCTGCCACTTGTCCTTGGTAGCTCTAGATTTTTAAATCTATCTATGTATATTTCGAACAAATGATATATTTATTTTGTACTAGCTTTGTAAATTTCAAGTCTTAGAAGCTCATGATTTGTATAACCAATCCTTGGGATTTTGTATAGCAGTAATTTTATTCATTGATTCCTATGTGCCATATTTGAGATGTGTTGACTGTTAATGGGCTTTCCTAGCGGGTTGAGTTAGGTGCAATCACAACTAGTTGGATTTTGGGTCGTGAAAGTCCATCAAATCACTGTTAACTAAGAAACGTACCTCTTCTAGAAACACAATCAACAACCTAACATGGCTTTTTCTTTAGAACAAGCCTCCAAACCAACCGAATCTAGTCAAATATCATTTAGATAATACAAATTAAGTTTTAGAAACTACCCTCGAGTGAAAAAGGTTCGATTTTTAAAATAAATTAAAAAGCCAACAAAAGATCAACCCGGGATCACGTGATCAAAATCCAAAATTACGACCAAATCCCTATTACCCATCCACTCCCGAGCCCACATATGTGATCGATTTCGAAATCAGACCTCAATTCAAGTCTAAATCTCAGTTTTTACAAAATACCTATATTCTACCAAAAATTTCTACTTTGAAATTCATAGATTTGATGATAATATTCATGAAAAAGTAATTGAAATTAATTGAAAATAAGTTAAAGTTACTAACCTATGAATTTGGCAAGAAATTTCTCTTCAAAAAAGGCCTCTATGGAGTCTGGGGGTTCAAAAATAGTGTAAATTAAGCTAAATCCAGAAATTCTCACATTTTACCCTGATACAGATATTGCAATTGCGAACTCTTGTTCACATTTGTGATGTACACAAATGCGAACCACTAATCGATGCGATCAATGTCTCAGTTCCATAAATGTCGCAAATGCGACACTTCCTTCGCATTTGTGAAGGCCCCTTCATCTCAAATGCGGACCAAGCTTCGCATTTGCGAAGCTACCACCCTCTGCTCGCAAAAGTGAAAGATTCTTTTCATAAGAGAATCTGCCTGTTCCTAGTCCCCCTTCGCAAATTCCACATGACATCTCAAATAGGAGGATCACATATGCAAACAGGTCTTCGCAAATTCGAGATCTACAAGTTCCCGCACCAGATCTTCTCAGCAGTTCCGAAAATATCCAAAATGCATTTAAAACTCATCCAAGCCCCCCCCCCCGCTACAATCTGAACAATCACACAAGTGTAATAACAACGTACACACTTGCTCGCTGACTCAAATCATCACAATAATATCAAATATCAAGAATCGATCATTAAAACTCAAGATTTTCAACTTCAAAACTCATTTTTCCAACTTTTCATATAATGCGCCGAAACGACCTCGGATCACTCGGGGCCCCAATCAAACATGCGTACAAGTTCAAAACGTCGTACGAACCTACCGAAATCATCAAAATATCGATCTGGGATCTTTTACCAAAAAAATTGATCGTGCTAAACTCTAGCCACATTTAAAGTTAAGAACATAAATTTTTTGAAAAATGACACGGACTACGCATGCAATTCTTAAATCATCAAATAAAGTTATGAGAGGTCTCAAAATACAAAAAGGAAGCTAATACTCAAAATGATCTATTGGGTCATTAGATTTTCCACCCCCAAAGAAATGTTCATCCTAAAACGGACATAGAAATGTACCTGGACTGGAAAGGTGCTGGTATCTACTCCTCATATTAGACTCAGAATCCGACGTAGCCTCCTTGATCAACTGACCTCTCCAATGCACTTTTGTAGGAGGAAAACTATTAGATCTCAACTTTCGAACCTGCCAGTCTAGAATAGCCACCGGCTCTTCCTCGTAGGTCAAATTATCATCAGGTTGCACCGTGCTGAAGTCCAAAACATGTAACCTATCCTCATGGTACTTTCGAAGCATGGAAACGTAAAGTACCAGATGTGCCTCTGTTAGGCTAGGAGGTAATTCAAGCTTATAAGAAACCTCTTCAACTCTCTCCAAGATCTCAAACATGCCAATAAACCTCGAGCTCAACTTGTCTTTATTCCCAAACCACATCACGCCCTTTATAGGTGACACTCGGAGAATACCTTCTTAACTTCCATGTAAGCCACATCTAGAACCTTCTGGTCAGCATAGCTCTTTTGCCCGAACTAAGTTGTACGAAGCTTCTCCTCAATCACTTTCATCTTTTCCAAAGCTTCACAAATCAAATATATTCCCAATAATATTGCATCACTAGGCTTAAACTAACTGACCAGAGAATGGCATCGTATCTCATATAAGTCCTCGGACAAAGCCATCTAGATGCTTGCAACATGTATTTAGCAGTTTGATCCCCGAAATCCTTAGAGCATGCCTGCAACATGTCCTCCAAAATTTGAAAAGTATGCTCAGATTGTCCGCCCATATGAGGATGAATGCGATACTCGTTTCGACCCCCGTGCCCAACTCACGCAACATAACTCTCCAAAAGTGTGAAGCGAACTGCGTGCCTCTGTAAAAAATGATTAGAAATGGGCATGCCATCCATGAAGATAATCTCCCGGATGAAACTCTGAGCCAACCGCCCTAAGAATAGGATGTTATCACTGGAATGAAGTGTTCACACTTAGTCAACTAGTCTAAATAACCCAAACAACATCTTATTTCCTCAAGATCTGTGGTAAGCCTACCACAAAGTCCATAGAGATGCATTCCCATTTCCACTCTGGTGTAACGATCCGACTGGTCATTTTGAGTACTAGATTTCCTATATATTTTGAGACTTTTCATAGCTCCACTTGATGATTAATGACTTTTGCATCTGGTCATGTCGATTTTCGAAAAATTTAAATGTGAAATTTTAAGGAAAATGTGATTTTTTATTTTGAAAATGTCTAGACTTGACCACGATCAATATTTTTGGTAAACGACATCGGTTTGGTGTTTTGAGGATTTCAGTAGGTTCATATGATAATTTTGGACTTGTAAGTACGTTAGATTGGGGTCGCGGGTGGCTTGAGGTCATTTCGGCGCATTATGTGAAAAGTTGGGAAAATGAGTTTGTAACTTGAAAATCTTGAGTTTTGATGATCGATTGTTGATAATTGATGTTATTTTGATGATTTGAGGTAGAGAGCAAGTTTTTATGATGTTATTATACTTGTGTGAATGTTCATATTGAAGGCCGAAGGGCTCGGGTGAGTTTTGGGATGCTTATCGAACTAATTTTTTAACTTAAGAGATTGCTGGTGTTGTTGATCTGTAGATCTCGCATTGCGAGATTCTGATCGAAAATGCAAGACTTGAATTATGTGTGATTTTAATCTCACTTTCGATGCTGGAGGGGTTTTGGGATCTTCGCATTTGCAAATCCAGTTCGCTTTTGTAATGGGGGTAGATTTTGCTATTGCGGAGGTGTGGTCGCATTTTCGACCCTGGAGAACTTGTGACAGATTTTCTTTTGCCAAGCTAATTCCACAATTGTGATAATCCCCCTGTTCGCATTTGAGATCATGATGTCACATTTGCGACAGCATAAGAGCTGAGGCACTGATTGCATTTTCTATCAGCTGTCCACATTTGCGGACGTTGCAGTTGCGAACAAGGCTTCACAATTGTGATACCTGCAGCTGGGTAAGAGTTGGAAATTTAGGGACTTAGCTCATTTTACACCATTTTCAACTATAGACTCCTTAGAGGATATTTTTGAAAAGGAATTCATTTCCAAATTCATTGGTAAGTAACTTTAGCTTGTTTCAATCAATTTCATTTCTTTTCCATAAATGTTAACGTCAAGTCTATAAATTTAAAAGTAGAAATTGGGAGTTTTGGGTATAGTTTAGGGATTTTATTAAATTGAGATTTAGACCTCCAATTAAGGTCTTTTGAAACAAATAACATATCTGGGCTTGGGGATGAATGGGTAATCGGTTTTGATCAAAATCTTAGATTTCGACCACGCGGGCCCGGTTTGACTTTTTGTTGGCCTTTTTAATTATGATCAAAATCGAATCTTTTTCACTCGTGCATTCCATTTGGTGGTTTGAGGACATGAGTAGATTCATATGGTGTGTTATAACATTCATGTATCGTCGGTGTTATTTTTCAAGTGGTTCGGGATTGATTTGGAGGAGTGATTCTTAACTAGGAAGTTTTAAGTTGGAAAAGTTGACGAAGTTTGACATTTGTGTATTTGAACTCGGATTGGAGATTTGATGATTTTGTTAGGTCCAGATGGTAATTTTGGACTTGGGCGTATGCACGAATTTGCATTTGGATGTTTCTATAAAGTTTCAGCTCTATTTGGCGAAAGTTGGTAATTTGAAGATTTGTAAAGTTCATAAGTTCAACCGTGAGTTGACTTTGATGTTATTGGGTTCTGGTTATTGTTCCGAAAGATGGAATATGTTACTTAAGTCATTTAGAACTTTTGGGCCATGTTTTTTTGGATTCCTGATTGGTTAGACTTGAATCAGACGTTTGGTTTGAAGTTTGAAGTTTATGAACTTAAGAAATTGATCTTGATAAGCGATTCATCGTTTTGATGTTATTTTGTGGAATTTGAGGCTTCAAGTAGGTCTGTGTTATGTTTTGGAAATTGTTAGTATGTTCGAACTGGGACTCGAGGGCGTCGGGTGAGTTTCAGGCTGGTTTCAGATAATTTCGAAGGATGATTTCATAGCTGGCTTCTACGGTTTTCTAATTCCCCAGTTGTTCTTCGCGATCATGTAGGTTAAGACTGGAGATAAGTAATTCTCCTCTTTGTGTTTGCGATCGGAGGGTCACGTTCGCATAGGTTGTGGGTTTTGTGCATCACGTTCGCATAGTTTGTTTGCATTCGCGTAGGAGGGGCTGGGAGCTGGTGGAGTTGTCTCCGCGATCGCGAGTTGAATTCATTGTTCACGATAGTCTGGCATCATTATGTATCATATTTGTGTGGGGTCGCAAACATGTAGTGTATTCTATGGGCAGTAAGGTTTTGTTCATCGCGATTGCGGAACATGGGTATCACTGAAGTAGCATTATAAAGTACTCTATTTCGAAGGTTTTGGTTATTTCATCACATTTTGAGTTATAGAGCTCGGATTTGGCGATTTCGGAAGCGATTTTTATGCTTTTGTTTGGGATAAGCATTTTTACTCGGATTTGATTATATTATGTAATTTCATATTCGTTTTTGGCAATTGATTGATGAATTTAAAAGAGAAATTGGGGGTTTTTATCTAAATTTTCTTAAATGGAATAATTGGATTATGAACAACGATTCACAATAGGATTTGAGTGAAATTAGTATGGTTAGACTTGTACACGAATGAGTTATCGGAATTTGTGAGTTTTATCAGGTTTTTAGGTACGCGATCGGGTTGAACTTTTGGTTTATTATGAGTATTTCATTAAAGATTTGACCTTTATCGTTTGGATTTGTTACCTTCGTCATTATTTGATATTTTTGAGTTGATTTTGGCTAGTTTTTAGTCGTTCATAGGTCGGTACGCGCGAAATGGAACTTCTAGAGTCTTGAGGTAAGCACCTTATCAAAACTTGGTTGAGGCACTAGTTTCCGGAGTTATTTGTGATAGATACGTGCAATGAGTGGCATACATGTTTGGGGCTAAGCCTATGTGCGTGCACCGGGGTAATTACCATGCTCGGGGTAGCCCTTAGGCTATGATATGCCTTAAATTCGATACTAAGCTTCATGCTGTGATGTTTCCCTTATTTTTACCCATGCTGTAAGTTATTTGAGTCATGTTTGAGGTTGCATAGAGGTCAATCTCCTACTTAATCTTGATAGCTGCTAGAGCTATGATATCACATTTGCACATGCATACATCTTACAGTAGTCCAGGATTATGAAGTTTTATGTTCTTTGATCATGTACATGTATTCTTGCATATCTTCCTTATATGTGATATGGTTTGGACTAATAGCATGTTACCACGCCAGGTAGATTGTGATTATTAGCACGTGAGTTATACGTGAAGCATGTGATTTGTCCATCTAGTTATTATATAATTAGCACGTGAGTTGTCCGTGCAACAAGTGAGTTGTCCGTGTAGATCTAGATATTGATATTTTTGGCACGTGATTTATCCATGAAGGACGTGGTCTATGCATTTGATATTTTTAGCATGTTAGTTGTTTGTGCAACGTGTGTAGACATAAAATTTTTGACCCTCCCCGAGATTTTACACATGTTAGCGTTTAAATATGTAAGTTTAGGTATAATATCACTATTTTAGCTAGTTTTGACTCTTTCACTTTATTTTATCACAAAAACAAAAATTACAAAAATAGTTTCATTTTCTCTATTTAATTAAGGTATTACGTATTCTTAGAAACATATTAGTTTTTAACCCATTTTTATTTTTAGTATAATTTTCGAAAATATCAATATATA
>ML355268.1:0-11318 GCA_005239505.1 Nicotiana paniculata
ACCTGTCCACCCTTATTACTCCTTGTTGCGGCGTGCAACCCGCTCCCACCAGACAAATCACATCTCATCTCTTTATTTATAATAAAGTTTCACAAAATCAGATTCTAAACCTTTCACAATACTTAAATCTCAATTATCATAAACAAGAAACTGTACTTCTCAGAAATTTCACCAATTATCACTACACATCGAAACCAACCGAAATGTATAATGTAACACTGACAACCAACTCAATCTTCATGAATCATAACAAAACCCAGGGAACAACCAACACTTTCAAAATACTTGAAACAATACTCAACAATAAGTTAACGAATCCAAATAGACATATAACCATCAATGATCATAAAACAATTAAGCCAGGAAGCAAATAATTGGAAACGGGGAAAGGATCATGTTAAGCAGATAATTTGGTAGTGCATAGGTACTCGTCACTTCACCTATACACCACACACATGCAAATTCACATAACAATCAAGTTGGGGATTCCTATTCCCTCAAGTCAAGATTAAACCAAGCACTTACCTTAATCTCACAAGCAATCACTACTCTAGCACGGCCTTCCCTTTAGAATCTGCCTCTAACCCGCTCGAATCTAATCACAATTGGTTCAATATCATCAATTATTGCTTAAAGAAATCAAGTTTAATGAAACTCTATGGTTTTCCTATGTTTTCTTATCAAAATACGAAAATCGACCCCGGACCCGCTTGGTCTAAACTCAAGGTTCGGACCAAAACCCGTTTACCCAATCTCCCCCGAGCCCGGATATACAATTGGTTTTTGAATCCGACCTCAATTCGAGGTCTAAATTCCCAACTTTTGGAATTCCTAAGTTCTACCCAAAAAGCCCAATTTCAATCATGAAAACTCTAGATTTTTGGTTGAAATCCTGTTAAAAGTTGTTAAGGAATGAAAGGATTAGTTAGAGATCACTTACCAATGATTTGGAGAAGTTTGGGTGTTTGAAAAATCACTTATGGAGGTTTAGGATTTGAGAGAATTGAAAAAGAAGTGAAAAACCCGTCTAAAATCTGACTTGACAGGCTGGGTGTCTCGCATGTGCGAACAGGGGTTCGCATTTGCGAACCCTTCGAATTTGGGGAGACATCACAAATGCGATAAATTTTTCGCATTTGCGACATATTGAAGTCGCGCATTTGCAAGAAAATTTTTTGCATTTGTGAGATCTGAGGCTGGCCCAGGACTTCGCATTTGCAAAGTCTGATCTCGCAAATGCGAGATCAGAGGCCTGGCAACACCGGATTTTTGTTGTGAAATTTTTCTCTAAGTCTAGACACTCCATAGCCTACCCAAAACTCACCCGAGCTCTCGGGGCTCCAAACCAAACATGCACGCAAGTCTAAAAATAGCATACATACTTGCTCGTGCGATCAAATCATCAAAATAACATCAAAACCTAATTTAACCTCAAAACTCAAGGTTTTCTCAAGAACACTCAAATTCCTAACTTTTCAACCAGATGTCCGAATCACGTCAAACCGACTCTGATTCTCATCAAATTTCACAGATAGGACTTAATTATCATAACAAATTTGTTCCGGGCTCCGGAACCAAAATACGGTCCTGATACCAACAATTTCACCTATTATTTCATTTATTTATTTATTTATTGTAATAACCAGCTGAACAATTTTCTTCAAAAATTGTTTTCTAAGGCTAGGGACCTCGGAATTCAATTTCGGGCATACGCCCAAGTCCCATATTTTATTGCGGACCTACCGGGATCGTTGGAACACATATCCGGGTCCGTTTACTCAAAATGTTAACCAAAGTCAACTAAAACTAAATTTTAACTCTAGAAATTACTGTTTCTCATATTTTCACATAAAAACTTTTCGGTTTCACGCATGAACTGCACACGTAAATCGAGG
Organism: Nicotiana paniculata; assembly: GCA_005239505.1. NCBI lineage: Eukaryota > Viridiplantae > Streptophyta > Magnoliopsida > Solanales > Solanaceae > Nicotiana > Nicotiana paniculata. The sequence continues at coordinate 1,896 of ML355268.1, forward strand.
TAAATAAAATTAATCTTTTTAAGCCTAATAAGCCTGGAATGGAGTCTTAATTTATAAGATGACCCTTTGGGTCATCACAATATGCCCAAGTCCCAAATCATGACACGGACCCGCCTGGACAGTCAAAACACGAATCCGAGTCCGTTTGCCCAAAATATTGACCGAAGTTAACTCAAATGGATTTTAAGTCAAAATTTTTATTTTTTTTCTCAGTTTTTAACATAGAAGCTTTCCAAAAAAGCATCTGGACTGCGCATGCAAATCGAGAAGGGCTAATATGAGGTATTTAAGGCTTCAAAGCGTAGAATTAGGTTATAAACATAAGATGACCTATTGGGTCATCACAATCACATGCCATAGTAAATTAGATGTTTATTGAAATAATTATCAGTTGGCATGACCGGCCGGCCATCTCGGTTCAATTATGATGCGTAAATTAATTGAGAATTCACATTGGCATATATTGAAGAAATGGAAGATTTTTCAAGAATTCTCGTGTGCTGCTTTTTCTCATGTTATACCAGTTAAGGTTGGGATTGAATCCCTTGATTTCTGGAATGAATAAAGGTGATATATCTATGGGCCCAGTCACCTTCCATGTGGATCGTTTACTATTATTTGATTTTAATAGATGCATCTATTGTATGGTCACATGTGTGTTTATATCAACTTGCAATTTGAATTTTGCAAGGTTGATTGCTCAAACTACTAGAGCACAGTTCCAGAATATAAATTATGATGATTTATCTTGATAATGTTAGTTTAAATCCAAGTTGGTTTAGTAGAAATTGTATGCCTCCAATTATAGCTTAACATTGGTTATGAGAACAAAACTCCCAAATAGAAATTTGGTATGAGGTGTATTATTTAATATACAATAATACTTGTACGCAACTAGCCAACAAGTTATGAAAAATTTCTCCCTATCACAATTGGTTCAGGGTCAGGAACCAAATAACTTCCATCTAGAAATATGGATGTGCGATATGATTTAATTATCCCACCACAATGCACAAAGATAGATTCTCAAAGAAGGTTAGAAAATGTGTTGGTGATCCCACCAATAAGGGAGAAAATGGGCAGCTGAAAAGTGATACGTGGAATGAATTATTATAAGTACATCTAGATCCTCGTACAAGAAAATGTGAACTTGAAATTCAAGTGATAATTCATTTGCAAAAATATTGCCAGGGGCATTTGCTGACCCAAATCTAAATGTTATATTTCAGATGTTATTGCTCCAACTAAAATAAAGTCCATGATGGATAGAGTCTATGACACGCATAAAGCTTAGTAGACTAATTGGTTCCAAAGATGCAACCCCTTGAATAAAGAGTGGAGCAAATGATCAAGATGGTCATAATAAGGAGGCAAATGCTCTAGAAGAGCACCGCGACATAACAAACTATAAGACCTCATGGAAAAGGCTCAGGTATCTGAAAATAATAATATTTCGATAAGTTATGTATTTATTGTGTGATGATAGAACCGATGTAAAATAATGATTGACGATGTTGTTGATATAATGTTTTGTTTTGTTTTTTTTTTTTTTTTTTTTTTTTTTTCAANTTTTTTTTTTTTTTTTTTTTTTTTTTACAATATTCAATACCAATTCCCTTTTCATTTGCACACTAAGTTTAAAAAGGGAAATTCAACTCCGAGGTAAATTCATTGGTGCTAAAATTCTAATAAAGCACCAAAAGTCGCTTGAGTGCCATTTCACTAAGACCTATATGCTATGATAGAGAACTCCAGTCAGTAAAATTATTTGTTCAGGACCTTGAATCGTTGAACCTCCAATTCTGTATCATTACACAGAGACCAAGATTCGACCATAATTTGAGCCAAAAGAAGCTGTCACTCTCGGAATAAGCTAGGAAGAAACTGAAGGAACTAATATCATGACGCTCATTCACTTACTGATGGATGGAAACTGAACTTGCACATCCACGCAAATACAACAAATTAAGTAGACTACTTTTGCTCACTATCTGGAATCAACATAACTGATCCAGATGTTTTCCTGCTCTCAAGGTCTGCATGTGCTTGCGCCGCTTGAGACAAGGGATAAGTATGGTTGACACGGACACGCAAGACACCTGATGAAGCATTCAATATAATGTAGCGTTCAATATTATTAGTATTAACGAGGATCTTGAGCTCAAATCTGTCATGAAATTTGGAGAGATAAATGAATAGCCAAATGAAAAATACGCAATAAAATTGACTTCACCTGAAAAATGTGAAGTTGGACGGATAGTCCCTACACCGAAAGTGAAATAAAAAAATCAAGTCGATAGATATAAAGGCGACTTGTGGCACAAAATTTTTCGTAAATATCCCCGCATTAGTTATATGGAGATATGTTCTCCTGCAGTGGATGAAATCATTTTCAGGTTTTAATTTTGACAATACATCTGATATGCGTATAATGAAAATCCTTGAAGGATTTACATTATGCTGAAGCATATTAACGTTACAAAGAAATTTATTAAATAAAGTTTCAGCACATCCTTATGTGGATTAGAGCAATCATGGCGTACATGATTTATTTTGTGTCTAGTGCAATTAGTGCACTAATGTATCTTGCTAGAACCATGAGTATAACAATATGCTAGTGATGTTTAGCTTAAAGTGTATATATTTCTATGTATGTCGCTTCATATTTTACTTTTGTTTCGTGAGTTTTAGATGTTAAATGTGATGATTTATATTAATTTGAAGTGTTTTTATGAGTAGGAATGATTCGGGATCAATTGGGGGCGAAACGCGCGAAATTAGAGCCAAAACGAACAAAACCGGGAAAAAGCAATTTTGGGTGCCACAAGCAGGGCTGAGCGCCACCTGTGGCGCTGGAGGCAGAAACATTATTGGGGCAGCGCCCTGATGGGCGCCCGGCGCTACCCAGGGGGCCGGTGACGAGATTTTTTTCTATTTTGCCCGGGACACGGTTATTTCGGCCCTAGACTTACCCAACACGTATAAAAACAAACCTAAGCTTATTTTTGAGAATTTCATGCCACTTTGGAGGAATAATACACACGGAATTGCTAGGGAGCGAAGGATTCTCAGTTTCTTCATCTTTTTCTAGTATTTTACAATTAATTCAACACTTATGAAATTGTTTGATTTTAGCATGAATGGCTAAACACCCATTGTTCTGGGGTTGTGATTTAGCCATGAATATTTTTATTCGACATTAGCTTAACCTTGATTATATTTCACTCAATATATGGTTATTTTTTCAATTCTGTGTTTAATTGCTTAATTGACTGGCCAGCAGTTAGGTTCTATATACTATCTATGCTATGCTTGGGAAAGCCGTGTATAGATTAGAGAAGAATTGAAGAGAGCGCGATCTTAACCCTTCAGGGGAGCGGATTTGTGGTTAGGATAGGAATATACCTAGTCACCGTGCTTAATTAAATATCGTAATCTTAGTGCGTTCTAATAGATTAATTTCATAGGAATATAGGCGCTAATCTATTGAGAATAAGCGAGTAGTGCTTCGGGAGAAGGCTATGAGAGAAATTATCGATTAATTAGCAACCATGAGTGAATTACATGAAAGAGAGAGTTAATTAGAACACAATACGAATGGTGAATCGATCAAAACCCTGGAATATTTATCTCTATTGAATACACAACAATCAACTCGTTACTTGATAATTAGTTATTTCTTAGAATCGTAGTATAGCATAGTCACATTATTGAATTCTTATTTTGACTTGATTAAATAACAATTATAGTGAATTGTGAGTAGTCTACACAAGTCTCTGTGGGTTCGACACTCGATTTATCATCATATTACTTGTACCACCACGTATACTTGCGTGTGCGATTGGGACCAACAACTTTTTGGCGCCGTTGTCGGGGACTTGAATATAGATTACTTTCTAGTTTTCACAGTAATTGTTTATTTCATCTAGTCTAACATTACTTGATATTTGCTCTAATCTCAGGAACTTCGATTGAATGCGTAGGGTCAGAATCCAGGACAGACTTGACGGATTTGACCCCGAACCTGAGAGAACATCACAAGAGGTTGAGGGAAGCAAGGGATACAGACAATATTCAGGACCTCATTAAAATTCCTGTGAACATGGAAGAGGAAAAATACATGGTTGTTCGGGAGGTAGCAATGCCCAGTATTGCTAATGTTACCTCCAGCATCGTGAAGCCCAGAATCACAGGGCACTTTGAGCTGAAACAGAGCATAATCCAGCTATTTCATGCAAACGGGTAGTTTATGGGTCTTCCACACAAGGATCTACAGCAGCACATTCTGAAATTCTTGGAGATTAGTGATACTTATATCACTAACGGGGTCACGCCAGATTATGTGAGGCTCACGCTTTTCCCATGCTCTCTATTGGGAGAAGCAAAGCGATGGCTAAAGGCAGAACCAGCTAATTCCATTACAACATGGAACGATTTGGCGAGAAAATTTCTGGCAATGTTCTTCCCTTCAGGAAAGACTACAAAGATCAGAAGTGAGATAGTCTCCTTTAAACAGAAAGCAACCGAATCTTTATATTCAGCATGGGAAAGGTTCAAGGGGCTACTCAGAGATTGTCCTCATCACAATCAGACAAACGAAGTGTTAGTTCACACTTTCAATGAGGGGCTCCATCCCTAAACAAATTGTGGTAGATGCAGCAGCTGGAGGTCAGGTATTGGAGAAGAATTATGATGAAATATTTGCATTATTGAATAAATCCTCCAAAAGCAATCCAGACTGGCAAGGTGAGATAGGAAGGAATGTGGTTCAAAAGTCACCAGGGGTTCTTAAACTAGATGTTGTCTCAGCATTGTCAGCTCAGATCTCTACATTGACTAACCAAGTCAATCAGTTGACTTTGATCATTAACAAAAAACAGTCTCAACCACTGCAACATGCCCAGCCAGTGCAACCAGTGCAACAGATTCAAGTATTTTGTGAAGTCTGTGGAGAGGGTCACCCCAGTGACTTGTGCCCAGCTAATCCAGAGTCTGTCTGATTTGTGGGTAATGCGAATAGGGGTCAAGCAAATCAATATGGGAACACTTATAACCCCAACTGGAGAAACCACCCAAACTTCTCTTAGGTGGAAATCAAGGCACTTAGAATCATTACAGGCCTCCAGCACCTCAAGCACCTCAACAACAGTACAAACCACCTCAGGCTAAACAATCATCTAGCCTTGAGGAGATTATGAAGAGAATGATGAATGACCAACTTGTTTTCAATCAGAAAATAATGGCTGACCACCAGGCTCAAACAGTAGTAATGAGAAATTTGGAACGTCAAATGGGGAAACTTGCCAGTTCCCAAAATACCCAACCAATGGGGGCTCTCCCAAGTGACACTGAAGCTAATCCTAAAGCATCTGTTAATGCTGTATCATTGAGGAATGGGAGGCAATTGGAAGAAGTTCATTCCAAGAATAGAAAGCAGGTAACTTTTAATGAGAAACCATCCACTATTGAATCAAACATCAAACAATCCGAAAGAATCGGAAAAGCCAGCTGAAGAGGCAGTGGATGATCAACCCCCACCATTGGTCCAAGGCCACCCCCTCCGTTCCCACAAAGGTTGCAAAAGGTGAAAGATAATGCCGCATACAAAAAGTTCCTTGACCTCTTGAAGCAGGTACAAATCAATATTCCACTGGTAGATATTTTGCAGGAGGTGCCCAAATATGCTAAATACATCAAGGAAATTGTGGCCAATAAAAGAAGGCTAATTGAGTTTGAGACCGTGGCGCTCACTGAGGAATGTAGCTCAAGAATTCAAAGCAAACTACCTCAGATATTAAAGAATCCGGGTAGTTTTACTATCCAGATCTCAATTGGTAAGCATGCAGTGGGGCAAGCTTTATGCGATCTTGGGGCGAGCATTAATTTGATGCCGCTATCTGTGTTCAGGCAGTTGGGGTTGGGTGAGCCACGCCCAACAACAGTGATTTTACAATTGGTTGATCGCTCCCTTGCTCATCCTGATAGAGTAATTGAACATGTGCTGGTTCATGTGGGCTCTTTCATATTCCCAGCTGATTTCATTATCTTGGATTATGAGCCTGATCAGGAAGTCCCATTTATTTTGGGTGTCCCTTCTTAGCCACGGGCCGAGCTATCATTGATGTGTGTGAAGTGAAGATGACGATGCGAGTTGGTGATCGAGTGGAGGTGTTTAATGTATATAAGGCACTCAAATTACCCGTCCACTATGAAGAGCTATCCATGATTACTGTGGTGGAAAGAAAGGCGGCATCAGTGGTTCCCTACATAAGTCCCGTTGACCCTCTTGAGAAAGTTTTGGTTGGGGATGAAGAAGATAGTGAAGATGAAACAAGGGGAGAAATTGAGAAAGTTCTTGAAATATCCTGCAGCTACATCCACAAGAAGAGAAATTTCCCGTGATCATCTCGTCCAACCTGACCAATACACAAGAAGAAAAATTGCTCAGAGTACTTCGTGAGCACAAAAAGGCGATTGGGTGGACCATTGCAGATATTAAGGGAATCAGCCCGTCGTTTTACATGCATAAAATCTTTTTGGAAAATGGAAACCACCCGAGTGTTGAGAAGAAAAGGAGGTTAAATCCCATCATGAAAGAAGTAGTGAAGAAAGAAGTCATAAAATTGCTGGATGCAGGTATCATTTTTCCTATTTCTGACAGCAACTGGGTGAGCCCGGTTCAATGTGTGCCCAAAAAGGGAGGCATGATTGTGATTGTGATTGAGAATGAGAAAAATGAGTTGATTCCTACCCGCACTGTTATGGGATGGAGAGTGTGCATTGATTATCGAAGGCTCAACAAGGCAACCCGCAAGGATCACTTTCCACTCCCTTTCATTGACCAAATGTTGGACAGATTAGCAGGGCATGAATATTATTGCTTTCTTGATGGGTATTCAGGTTACAATCAAATTGTCATATGCCCAGAGGATCAGGAGAAGACCACGTTTACTTGTCCTTATGGAACCTTCGCCTTAAATCGAATGCCATTTGGTATTTGTAATGCACCAGCCACTTTCCAGAGATGCATGATGGCTATTTTCACTAATATGGTGGAAACATTCGTAGAGGTATTCATGGATGACTTCTCAGTCTTTGGTTCATCTTATGATGTTGAAAATATAAGCATAGTGTTGGCCTGTTGTAAAGAAACGAATCTGGTCTTAAATTGGGAGAAGTGTCACTTTATGATGCATGAAGGCATCATTTTGGGTCATAGAGTATCTAGGAGTGGCATCGAAGTTGATAAGGCAAAAGTGGAGGCAGTTGAAAAACTACCTCCACCAATTCCGGTGAAGGGTGTCCGGAGTTTCTTGGGACACGCAGGATTCTATAGTCGCTTTACTAAAGATTTTTCTAAAGTTGCTACTCCTTTGTGCAGGTTTTTGGAAAAAGATGTCAAGTTCAATTTTGATGAAGCCTGCCTGAAGGCATTTGATGAGCTCAAAAAGAAATTGGAGCTTCCCCCATAATTGTTGCACTTGATTGGTCCCGTACCATTTGAACTTATGTGTGATGCAAGTGACCATGAAATTGGGGAAATGTTAGGCCAAAGGAATGACAACGTGTTGTTTTATTCCATTTACTATGCGAGTAAGACCCTTGATGATGCACATCAGAATTACACCACCACTGAGAAGGAGCTGCTAGCTGCGGTGTGGGCTTTTGAAAAGTTTCGGGCATACTTGGTGGGAACAAAAGTCATAGTCCACACAGATCACGCAGCAATCAGGTATCTATTTACAAAGAAGGAATCTAAAGCTAGATTGATGCGCTGGGTTTTATTGTTGCAGGAATTTGATGTGGAGATAAGAGACTGAAAGGGCACTGAAAACCAAGTAGCTGACCATCTGTCGAGGCTGGAAAATCATGACCATGTGGAGGAGGGTAGAGATATTAAGAAGTGTTTCCTGATGAGCAACTTTTTGCTATAACCCAAGACCCTCCTCCATGGTATGTTGATTATGTGAATTATCTGGTGAGTGGGGTACTTCATCCGAAAATTGAATTTGAGGCAAGGAAGAGGTTCTTACGTGATGTGAAGTTTTACTACTGGGATGAGCCTTATTTGTACAAAGAATGTGGTGATCAGTTAATGAGGAAATGTATACCTCATAAAGAGGTGGAACTTGTGTTGTATGATGGTCATGCATCACCTTATGGGGGGCATCATGGTGGTGGTAGAACAACGGCGAAAGTGCTACAATCTGGTTTCTTTTGGCCAACTTTATTCAAAGACGCCCACGCGTTTGTTAAAAAGTGTGACCAGTGCCAGAGAACAGGAACAATCACAAGGAAGCACGAGATGCCTTTGAATAATATCTTGGAGGTCGAGATTTTTGATGTGTGGGGGATAGATTTTATGGGTCCATTCCCATCGTCCAAGGGAAATAAGTACATTTTGCTGGCAGTTGACTACGTGTCAAAATGGGTGGAGGCAATTGCATTTCCGAAAAATGATTCCATGGTTGTCGCTGCGTTTGTGAAGAAGAATATATTCTCGAGATTTGGTACCCCACGTGCCTTGATTAGTGATGAAGGAACCCATTTTTGCAATAGGTTGTTGAATAACCTTTTAACAAAATATGGAGTCCGTCATCGAGTTGCAACAGCATATCACCCTCAAACAAGTGGACGAGCAGAGGTATCCAACAGAGAAATAAAGCAAATATTAGAGAAAATGGTGAGTGTGAACAGGAAAGATTGGGCTGTAAAGTTAGATGATGCCTTATGGGCATATAGAACAGCTTTCAAAACACCAATAGGGGCATCAGCGTACAAGCTGGTCTATGGGAAGGCGTGTCACTTGTCTGTTGAGCTCGAACATAAAGCATATTGGGACATCAAGAAGCTAAACATGAACCTTGAAGCCGCGGGTGAGAAAAGATTGATGCAGTTGGATGAATTAGATGAGTTCAGGCCGCACTCGTATGAAAATGCCAAACTTTACAAAGAGAAGACCAAGAGATGGCATGACAAGCATATTAAGCCACGTCAATTCGAGCCAGGCCAACAAGTATTATTATTTAATTCTAGGCTGATATTGTTTCCTGGAAAGCTGAAATCGAGATGATCAGGCCCGTTTGAGGTGGTGAGAGTCACTCCATATGGTGCACTTGAGTTGCGAGCATTACATGGTGAAAGAAATTTTTTGGTGAATGGGCATAGAGTCGAGCACTATTGGGGTGGTACCATAAATCGTGAGAAGAACAAAGTCGTGCTCACTGATTAGTGAGGCGAGACTCTGCGTGGTGCCGCAACGTTAAATCAGACGCTTGTTGGGAGGCAACCCAATTTTTAATCGCTTTAACTTCTTAATTTTTTTTAGCAGAATAGATAGATTTTGCATTTTTTTTATTATTGTAGGCCAAGAATTTATAGATACAATGGTGTAGGACATGTAATTGAGTATTTAAAAAGCTA
>MDKI01097345.1:0-13345 GCA_005239505.1 Nicotiana paniculata
ATTTCTTATCGTTTATATATTTTCTGTTTCTTCTAACAGTTCTTCTGATTTTCTGAGTTTTAATACAGAGGCGATAACAGTCTTGACTAATGATATCTCATTCTGTGCAGATTTGCAACGACATTAGTGAAAGGAAAGAGAATCCTATGAGGAAATAAGAGGAACCCAACGACTATGTATCTCAAACTGTGTATCAAATGGTAAGAGAATCAATCAATCAAAGAACAAGGAAGGAAAGTCAATCAATCAGACTTGCTAAAGATCCTCAAGCACGCAAGAAAGGAAAGAGGATTAATCAAGTCTAGAGAGCAACTCAAAGACAATCTGCGGAAGCTCTAATCAAGTATAATTGGAGGAACCAATTCTTCAAGTTAAGAATGCATCTAGCCACACTTTTCAAGCTAGATTTATGAGGCTACCAGTGAGTCCCACTCTTAGAAATCTATGCCTCACAAGGATAGACCTCCAAGCATTGCTGCTATGTGATCCCAGAAAACAAGGAATCAGAAGACTCATCAAGCATATAAAAGAAGAAGTAGAAGGGCAAAGAAGATTATGCAAGTTCACATATGTTTTTACACCTTTCTAGTTCTTAGTACACTGTATTCTTGAGTCTACAAGTGTTGCAAAGGATATAAAGAGTTAGAAAAAAAAAAAACAAGAGTTGTGTCAACATTTGAAAGAAACTTTGTTGCTGTATAATGTTGGTGGTGAACGTACCTAAATCATCACTCTTGTAAAAGCTTACGAAAGATCTAAGACAACCCTTGTGACCCAAGTGAACTGGACGTAGGCACCGCACCGGTATTGAACCAGTATAAAAACAATTGTGCATCCTTTAATTTTATGTTTGTTCAATTTATTTCTGTTGCGATTAATTCCTATGTGAAGTCTAGTCGACTAATTTCTCTCATAGTCAACTAAGTTTTACAAATCGCTTACAATTCATTCCCCCCCCCCCCCTTGTGCTTTCAAGTGGTATCAGAGTGAGGACGCACAAGCGTTGGAACACTGTTTCAAGAAGGACCTTCTCAGGTACAACCTCTTTACTTCAATTTCCAGCACTTCTCACATTGGAAAGTGCGTATGGAGACCTACACTATGTCATATGACATTAAGGTTTGACGTGTGATCAAAAAAGTAAATCTTCCAATTTCGCCAAAGAAGGATAAAGACGGTGAAATCATAGTATCATCTGATCCTCTTGATTTAGATGATTACACTAAGCATAAGCAGTTGTTATCCAAGTGAACGCCAAGGAAAAAAGTTATTGTACAATGCCATAAGCGGAGAATAATATGAAAAGATATCTAGCTGTAAAACTGCAAAGAAAATGTGGGATAAGTTAAAAGTAACATATGAAAGAACTAACAAGGTAAAAGAGACGAGGATTAATCTTCTCTTTCGAGATTATGGATTGTTTCAACTGAAAAATGGATATCAGTGGAGGAAATGTTCTCTAGGTTCAGCAAAATCCTTGAAAACTTGAATCCTTTGGTAGACCAATCAGAAGTGGAGAACAAGTCAGAAAAATTCAGAGAAGCCTCCCTATAATTTGGAAACCCAAACTTATTGCTTTAGAATGTCAGGATTTTGACAAAATTTCTTATGATGAACTCAGAGGTGATCTAATTGTGTTTGAGAAAATACATTTAGAAAGGGAAGTCCAGCAAGAGAAAAAGAAGACAGTTGCGTTAAAATCAACCGTAGCTGAATTAGAAAATAAAGAAGAAGAAGAAGAAGAAGAAGAAGAAGAAGAAGAAGAAGAAGAAGAATAACAAGAAGAAGGAGGAGGAGGAGGAGGAGGAGGAGGAGGAGGAGGAGAACAAGATGAGAATATAGCTATGCTCTCTAAAGTTGTAACAAGCATGATGAGGAAAAACAGAAATAGCAGAAGAGATAAATCAAATTTCAGAAAAGGGAAGATGAACGATGAGAATGACAAAAAGGATGGAAGATGCTACGAGTGTGGAAAACATGGACACATTCAAGCCGAATGACCTCAACTGAAAAAGAAACTAAGCAAAAATTTTCAAAAGAAGAAATCCTTTGGAGCTTAGAGTGACGAAGAAGAATCTGATCATGAGGAAATTTCCTAGATGTGTTTCATGGCCATCAAAGAAGATAGTGATGAAGATTCAGGTGACTTTGGTCTCATGGCAGACGAAGGAACAAGTGAGGTACGTGTCCCTACATGTCCTAATTGTCATGAACTTCAAGAATTTATTGATATTGCTCTAGCAGACATTGAGAAAGTTCTGAATGAACTTCAAAAAATCCAAAGAGAAAAGAAAGACTGGGCTCTGAAATTAGAAGTTTGTGAAATTGATAGAGATACGCGTCCCGATGAAGTTAATGAACTTCAACTTCAATTGAATGGATTGCGAAAATTCACCAGTCATATTCAATCAGATCAAATCAGTCTGTTCCTCGTAATTTCTCACCTAGAACAATAAATCTCTCTACATGCACTCATTGTGGAAAAAATGGTTACACCTCTAACCATTGCATGTCTAGAATCAGAGGAGAAAAAGTCTCTGAAAATTCCAATAAGACTCCTGCTTTTATTGTGGAAAACTTGGTCATACATCTAACTATTGCATGTTTGAAAACAACCAGAGATGGGTCTGGCGACCCAAGTCATCTAGTTAAGCTAATATTCAGAACACTAACCATTCAGGACCCAAAAGGGAAATGGTACCTTGATAGAGCGTGTTCCAAACATATGATAGGTGACAAACAACTCTTCAAAACTGTTACCAAACTAGATGGTTGATCAGTCACCTTTGGAGACAAATCAAAAGAAAATGTAATTGGAGTTTGAAAAGCCCCTCCCAGCTCATCATATGATGGAGACGAAGTATACCTGGTAGATGAACTTGGCTACAACCTACTCAGTATCAGTCAACTATATGACAATGACCATGAGGTTAATTTTAAAAAGTATGATTGGTTCATTGAAGATGAATCAGATAAAGTTATTCTTTTTGGAAATAGAGATATGAATGTCTACACCCTTAGTAATATAGACAGTCTTGGAAATCAAATTTTTCTAGCCTCTATGATTGATAATCCTTGGGTTTGCTAGTATGCATACTATTCAAAAATTTCCAAACATGATCTTGCCATTGGTCTTCCAAAACTAAATTTTTCAAAAGATCAAATTTGTGATGCATCTTATGAGCATGTAATTTTTACCCCACCAAAACATTCCTACAAAATTAATAAATAGATTATTCCTATTTATTTTTAGATTTTATAGGATTTTTGGTAATTATTTGAAATTATTTGCATATAGTTGCATTTTTTATTTTTAAAGTCATGGAAAATAAACGAAAAATATTTGAATCCTCGTCATATAGAATTATTAGGTTTTTAATTAAATCTAGTACTTAATTACATAATTTAATTATATTAGTAAAAGAAAATAACAAAAATGATTTATTTTTGACATTTTTTTAGTCTTAGTGTTAAATTAGTGATTTTTCTTTTAACAATTTAAGATTGACTAATTATGTAAATAATACAAATAGATAGTTAGTTTAATTTTACAATTTAAAATAATTTAGTATATAATGTAGGATTTAGTTAAAACAATTATATATTTTTTTTAAAATAAAATAATTAAACAAAATGGGTGTAAATATACCTTGACCGGACTGGGCCAGTTCTTAAACCAGCCCAATCCCAAAATTAAATCCAAAGTACCCAGCCCAATACCCCCAAACTGGTCCAGTCCACCACCTAACTAAACGGCGTCGTTTAAGTGCCAGGCAATACTGGTCGTTGATCTTCCACATATCCAACAGCCCGGAACTCATCCCCCTTTTTAGTATATATATGTCCTAATCCGCCCCCCGCCGCCCCATTTCAATCCCCCCTTCTCTCACATCTCTCTCTAAGACTCACCCAAACCCTACCCGCCCTACCACCCTTCGCCTTAAGCCGTCGCCGGAATTCGCCTACAACAGCGGCGACACCTGAAACAGCCCACAAACCACCCCTATTGTCACGACCCGAATTACCCTCCGAACGGTCTCGTGAAGCCAAAAATTTGTGGAAAATAAGACAAAACAATAATAGAAACATTAAAGAAGAAGCAATACTATAAAATTTAGCCGCTCGGCATTTACAGCCTTTACTTTCCCAAAACCCAGAACATCATAAAGTCACAAACTGTGAACTACTGTAGCTCTATACAAAGGAATAAGGAAAATGTATCTATATATATCCTAGATCTATACTAGAGTAGGAAGGGGACTCGTGACATCCTGCGGACGCGGCAGAATTACCTCGCGGTCTCCTAAGCAACTGCTAAGATACGCCTAGCCACTGTACGGTGCACTGGTACCTGGATCTGCACATGGGTCAAACATGCGCAGGAAATGGCATGAGTACTCAACATTCGATACTCAGTAAGTGCTAAGCCTAATCCTAGTCAAATACTGACGAGGTCATGTTGAGGCTCTACTGAGTTTTAAAACAAGTCAGTTATAAATTTAAACAGTGAAACATAGATAAGCAAAGATAAACAGGATTAATGGAAACTGGAAGTATTAATAAAAGAAAGAGAGCCCTCGGCTCAGCACAACATATATCTCAACAGTAAATATGCAATGCAGTACAAGGGGAAAGCTCCCGGATCTCAGTCCGTAGTCCCAATTTAAATATGCTATGCAGTACAGGGGAAAAGCTCCAGGATCTTTGTCCGTAGTTCCAATTTAAATATGCAATGCAATACACGGGGAAAGCTCCTGGATCTTGGTCCGTAGTCCCAATTTAAATATGCAATGCAGAAGTATGTCAAACATGGCTAAATTAAACATTTAAGGAAAAAAACAGGCAATAATAGAGTAAAACTACCTAAGCATGGTGCAACTAGTAGCAAATAAGAGCTAATCAAGTAAGGACAGGTAGGCATGCTTATTCTTAAGCTAACTACTCAGCTAAGACAGGAAACAGTAATACACGAATGAAAATGAGTGATTGCATGGATGGAAAAATGGAATTTTAGCAACAATGACCCGTTTACACACTCGTCACCTCACGTACATGTCGTCCACGTAACAAAATCAGTATAAAAATGCCTAAGGGGAAGTCCCCAACACAGAGTTAGGCAAGCCACTTACCTTGACTGCGCTAATCAACTCAATACCACGCTCTTGCCACGAGTATCTAACTCCGGGTGGCCCAAATCTAGTCAATTTGATTGCATAGTATAAATATCATTTCAAGGAAACACAATAGCTAATAAGTTCGAAGCAAATACGCGAAATTAGGAAATTCGCCCAAAAAGTCTCCCCGGGCCCACGTCTCGGAATCGGGTGAAAATCATATTTTCCGGACACTCATTCACTCACGAGTCTAACCATTTAAGAATCTCTCAAATCGGAGGTCAAACATCCAATCAAAACTCAATAGTTCGGTCTATGAAGTTCATCCCATTTTTCCTATTTTCTACCCAAACTTTTCGAAATTAAAGGATGAATTTGATATGGGAATCATGGAAATTGATCTATAATGGATAGAAATCACTTACCCAAGTTACCTAGGTGCAAAAGCCTCCAAAAATTGCCCCTCCTGAGCTCTCAAATTCAAAAGTGGTGAAAATAACATAAACCCTCGGATTTGGGTCTTTAAAAGACTGCCCACGTATTTCTTCTATGCGATCTCGTATAATGAGTGGCGATCTCGGAGAGTATTCCACCACGCGCCTAAAATTCCTTCATCGCGTTTGCAATTACATGTCTACGATCGCGTACCTTCTCCCCTCACAGCTATGCAATCGCATAAGGGGCCACGCGACCGCGTAGAACAAACACTGACCCTTCCTCAGACCTAGAAACTCCTATGCGATCGCGATCCGTGATGTGCGATCGCGAAGACCAAGGTTCCCTCACTCTGCGATCGCGATTGTCCTTGTGCGATCGCGAGGAACAAATCGCAGACTTCCCATACTTACCTTATGCCATCGCGGATGTACTCCTGCGATCGCAGAGAACAAAGAACTGCTGTAGAAAAACCAGGAAAATCTGCTAAGGCTATTAGGCCAAAAATGCCCGTTTGGGCACCCGAAACACACCCGAGGCCCCCGGGACCTCAACCAAAATTACCAACCAACCCTAATACCTCATTCAAACTTGGTCGAGCCTTAAAAACACATCTCATAATATCAAAATCATCAAATATGCATAGATTCAAGCCTAAGAACTTATGAAATTTCAAGAATTCACATTCGATGCTGAAACACGTCTAAACTCATGCGAATGACCTCAAATTTTGCACACAGATCATAAATGACATTACAGACCTGCTTCCGATTTCAAAATTCCATTCCGAGTCCAATATGAAAATTTCGCCTATCGGTCGAAATCGCCAAAATTTTAACTTACGCCAATTCAAGCCTAAATCTACAACCGACCTTGAAAACACATTCCGAACACGCTCCTAACTCGGAATCACCCAACGGAGCTAAAGGAGTTGACGAAATTCCATTCCGGATCCGTCTTCATAGAGCTCTAGCTACAACCTGATTTCAAAGGATAAAATCCACAATTAAGGACTATCGTCCAAAATCACTCCGTATTTTACCACTCAGTACTCCGACAAGTTTCAATAACATAAATAGACATGGGAGAAGCAGTTATTAGGGGATCGGGGCGCTAAATCTCAAAACAACCGACCGGGTCGTTACATTCTCCCCCTCTTAAGAAAATCGTTAGTCCTCGAAAGAGTATAGAGACATACCTGAAGCTGTGAAAAGATGAGGGTACTGTCTGCGCATATCCTGCTCTGTCTCCCAAGTCGCCTCCTCGACTGGATGACCCCTCCACTAAACCTTGACTGAGGCAATATTTTTTGACCTGAGCCTTCTGACCTGTCTGTCCAATATAGCTACACACTCCTCAACATATGATAGATCCTTATCCAACTAGACTGAGCTGAAATCCAAAACATGAGTCGGATCACCGTGATACTTCCAGAGCATGGAAACGTGGAATACCGGATGAACTCCTGCTAGGTTGGGAGGCAAAATCAACTCATAAGCGACCTTCCCAACCCGTTGCAACACCTCAAAAGGGCCAATGAACCTCAGACTCAGCTTACCCTTCTTCCTGAATCTCATGACACCATTCATAGGTGATACCCGAAGAAAAACCTGTCACCAGCCATAAATGCCAAGTCACAAACTTTCCGGTCTGCATAACTCTTCTGCCTGGACTGAGCTGTGCGAAGTCTCTCCTGAAACGCCTTCACCTTGTCCAGGGCATCCTGAACCAAGTCTGTACCCCACAATCGGGCCTCGCCCGGCTCAAACCATCCCACTGGAGACCTACACTGCCTACCATGCAAAGCCTCATACGGCGCCATCTGAATGCTAAAATGGTAGTTGTTATTATAAGCAAACTCTGCAAGAGGCAAATATTGATCCCATGATCCTCTGAAATCCATCACACAGGCACGGAGCATATCCTCAAGAATTTGAATCGTGCGCTCGGACCACCCGTCTGTCTGAGGGTGAAAGGGTGTACTCAACTCTACTCTGGTGCCTAACTCCTTTTGAACGGCTCTCCAGAACCGTGAAGTGAATTGTGTACTTCTGTCTGAAATGATAGATACTGGAATACCGTGGAGGCAAAAGATATCTCTGATATAAATCTCCGCCAACCTCTCGGAGGAGTATAAAGTCAACATAGTAATGAAATGGGCTGACTTAGTCAGTCCATCCACAATCACCCAAATAGCATCGAACTTCTTCAGAGTCCGAGGAAGTCCAACCACGAAGTCCATGGTAATCCGCTACCACTTCCACTCTGGAAGCTCAATCTGCTGAAGTAGCCCTCCCGGTCTCTGATACTCATATTTGACTTGCTGACAGTTGAGACACTTGTCCACAAACTCCACTATATTCTTTTCATCTTTCTCCACCAATAGTGTTGTCTCAGATCCTGGTACATCTTCGAGGTACCCAGATGAATGGAGTACCGCGAGCTATGGGCCTCCTCCAGAATCAACTCCCGAAGCCCATCCACACTGGGAACACAAATCCGACCCTGCATCCTCATCACACCATCATCTCCTATAGTCACATCCCTGGCGTCACCTCGTCGAACCCTGTCCTGGAGGACCAGATGGTGGGGATCATCATACTGGTGCCCTCGAATGCGGTCATAAAGAGAAGACCGAGCCACCACACAAGCTAAAACCCGGCAAGGCTCCGAAAGGTTCAAATTCATGAACTGACTGGCTAAGGACTGAATATCTAAGGCTAAGGGCCTCTCAACTGCCGAAAGATATGCCAAACTCACCAAACTCTCCGCCCGGCGACTCAAGGCGTCGGCCACCATATTGGTCTTCCCCGGGTGGTATAATAGTCCTTTAGCAACTCCAACCACCTACGCTGGCGCAAATTGAGATGCTTCTGCCTGAATATGTGCTGCAAACTCCGGTGATCCGTGAATATCTCACAGGGAACACCATATAAATAATGACGCCATATCTTCAGGGCGTGAACAATCACTTCCAACTCGAGATCATTAACAAGGTAGTTTTTCTCCTGCACCTTCAACTGCCTGGATGTGTAGGCAATCAACCTACCGTCCTGTATTAACACCGCTCCCAGGCCAATCCTCGAAGCATCACAATAGACTATATAGGATCCTGAACCTGTGGGTAATACTAACACTGGAGCTATAGTCAGGGCTGTGTTGCTTCTGAAAGCTAGCCTTACACTCCTCAGTCTATATAAAAGGTGCACCCTTCTGGGTCAGTCTGGTCATGGGCGCTGAAATGGATGAAAAACCCTCCACAAAACGGCGATAATACCCAGCCAAACCGAGGAAACTGTGGATCTCAGTGACTGAAGATGGTCTAGGCCAACTCTGCACCGCCTCTACCTTCTTCAGTTCTACCTTGATCCCATCCGAAGATACCACATTGCCTAGGAATTCATCAGAATCAAGCCGAAATTCACACTTAGAAAATTTGGCATACAACTTCTTCTCTCTCAAAGTCTGAAGCACGGTCCTCAAGTGTTGCTCATGATCCTCCTGGGACCGAGAATATACCAGAATGTCATCAATGAACACGATGACGAAAGTATCAATATAAGGCCGAAATATGATGTGCATCAGGTGCATGAAGGCTGCTGGGGCATTGGTCAGCCCAAATGACATAACAAGGAACTCATAGTGGCCATATCTGGTCCTGAAAGCAGTCTTCGGGATATCCGGCTCCCGAATCTTCAACTGATGATATCCCGAAGGTAGATCAATCTTGGAGAACAACCTAGCACCCTGTAACTAGTCAAACAGATCATCAATGCGAGGAAATGGGTACCTGCTCTTCACTGTCACCTTATTCAGCTGCCGGTAGTCAATGCACATACGCAATCGAGCCATCATTTTTCTTCACAAATAACACCGGAGCACCCCAAGGTGATACACTTGGTCTGATGAAACCTTTGTCAAGAAACTTCTGCAACTGCTCTTTCAACTCCTACAACTTAGGAGGAGCCATGCGATAGGGAGGAATGGAAATGGGTTGAGTGCGCGACAACAAGTCAATGCCGAAATCAATGTCTCTATCGAGTGGCATACCCGAAAGATCAGCTGGCAATACATCAGGATAGTCCCTGACAACTGGAACTGACTCAACTGTAGGGGTCTCAACATTAACATCTCTCACATAAGCCAAATACGCATCACACCCCCTTCTCGACCATCCGCTGAGCCTTAAGAAAAGAAATGACTCTGCGGGGATTATACTCTAAGGAACCTCTCCACTCTAACCTCGGTAATCCTGGAATATCCAGCGTCACGGTCTTGGCGTGACAATCAAGAATAGCATATTTGGGAGACAACCAGTCCATACCCAAAACAACATCGAAATCTACCATGCTGAGTAATAGTAAGTCAGCTCTGGTCTCAAACCCACTAATAACAATCAAGCACGACCGATATACGCGGTCCACAACAGGAGAATTTCCCACGGGAGTAGAAACATATACGGGGGAACTCAAAGAATCCCGAGATATCCCCAAAAGGTGAAGCAAAGTAAGAAGATACATATGAGTACGTAGAACCTGGATCAAATAACACGAATGCATCCCTATGACAAATAGGACAATACATGTGATGACCGAATCTGAAGTAACGGCCTCTGAGTGGGCTGGGAGAGCATAATATCTGGCCTGGCCTCCCCTTCTAGGGCGACCTCGACCTCCCCGACCTCTACCTTGAGCTGTCTGAGAAAGTGGGGTAGCAGTTGGGGCTGGAAGAATAGATGGAAGACCCGGTGGAAGACGTGGGACTTGATAAGTATGAGGTGGTGCACCCCTCCTAGCTCTGGGGAAATCTCCGATCACATGACGAGGGTCACCACATCCAAAACAACCCCTCGGAGGATGTGGCGGCTGCTGCTGACTCTGAACTGGCAAGTGATAGCAGCTCGAGCAGGAGGCACATGAGATACTGGTGGTGCATAGAAAGGCTCCTGCGGTCTAGAAGGAGCATGCTGCTGGTGAACGGGCTCCTGAAAATGACCATTCTCTCGAGACCTCTTGGGCTCTCTCTCCTCCCTGTCCCGGGCTAACATAGTCTCAATCCTCCGGGCAATACTCACGGCCTGCTGGTAACTAATATCGGTCTCCAGCTCTCTGTCCATGTTGGTCCGAATACTGGGGTGGAGTCCCTCAATAAAGCGTCGAACCTTCTCTCTGAAAGTAACAACCAAAGTTGGTGCATGGCGAGCCAAATCGCTGTAACGGACTGCATACTCTGACACAGTCATGGTACCCTAGCGTACCTGCTCAAACTCTGCACGCCAAGCATCCCTGAAGCTCTGAGGGACAAACTTAAGTAAGAACATCTCGGAGAATTGAGCCCAAGTAAGTGAAGTTTCCTCGTCCGGGCTACTACGCTCAAAAGCACGCCACTACTGATAAGATGCTCCCCTCAGGTGGAAAGCAGTGAAAGAAACCCCACTCATCTCCAATATACCCATAGTGCGGAGAATGCGATGACAACCCTCAAGAAAACCCAGGGCGTCATCCGATGCTAGTCCGCTGAACTCAGGTGGGTGGTACTTCTTGTACCTCTCAAGTCGGAGTTGCTCTGCCTCAGCAACAGCTATCCTAGTCTCATGCTGAGCTGGAGCTACTGGGGGCATAGGAATATACTCTAGAACCTGCCCAATATGAACCCTCTGCTCAGGAGTACGGGCTACAGGAGTTTGTGTCCCTCCCCTGGCCTGGAATGTAGATGGAGCTATCGAGAGTAGTCACGCCTGAGACAGAGTACTGAAGGCACTCAAAAACTAAGCCAATGTCTCCTGGAGGGCTGGAGTAATAGTAGGGACCTCCTATGCCCCTCCAACTGTGGCTGTTGGGGGATCCTTTACCTCTGCTCTCGCCGGTGCTCGGGCTGCACCACGTGCTCATCCTCTTCCCCAGCCCCTGCCTCTGACGGCTCTGACTGGGGGCTTGGGCGCCTGATCATCACTACGTCCGGTACGGGTACGAACCATCTATAAGCAAGAATAGAATAGTGTTTATAAATTTGATGACAGTAACTAGCACAATAAGGAATTCCAAAGAATATGATTGTTCTTAACAGTTACATAGCCTCTGGAAGATAGGTACATACGTCTCCACACCGATCTGCGAGACTCTAATAAACCGGCTTGTGACTCCTATGAACCTAGACGCTCTGATACCAACTTTTCACGACCCGAATTACCCTCCGAACCGTCTCGTGACGGCACCGAGTCTCTACGACTAGGTAAGCAAAACATTTGCGAAAAATATGACAAAACAATAATATAAACAGTAAAGAAGAAGCAACACTATAAAATTTAGCCGTTCGGCATATACAACTTTTACTTTTCCCAAACCCGGAACATCACAAAGTCACAAACTCTGAACTACTGTAACTCTATACAAAGGAATAAGGAAAATGTATCTATATATCTCCAATATATATACTAGAGTAGGAAGGGGACTCGTGAGATCCTGAGGATGTGGCAGAAGTACCTCACGGTCTCCTAAGCAGCTGCGAAGATACACCTAGCCACTGTACGATGCACTGGTACCTGGATATGCACATGGGGAAAACATGCGCAGGAAAGAGCGTGAGTACTCCACATTCGATACTCAGTAAGTGCCACGCCTAACCCCAGTCAAGTAGTGACGAGGTCAGGTTGACGCTCTACTGAGTTTTAAAACAAATCAGTTATAAATTTGAACAGTGAAATATAGATAAGCAATGATAAACAGGATTAATGGAAACTGGAAGGATTAATAACAGAAAGAGAGCCCTCGGCTCCGCACAACATATATCTCAACAGCAAATATGCAATGCAGTACAAGAGGAAAGCTCTCGGATCTCAGTCTGTAGTCCCAATTTAAATATACTATGTAGTACAGGGGGAAAGCTCCCGGATCTCCGTCCGTAGTCCCAATTTAAATATGCATTGCAGTACATGGGGAAAGCTCACGGATCTCGGTCCGTAGTCCCAATTTAAATATGCAATGCAGTACAGGGGAAAAGCTCCTGGATCTCGGTCCATAGTCCAATTTAAATATGCATTGCAGAAGTATGTCGGATACAGCTTAATTAAACAGTTCACAAAAACAACAAGCAAGAATAGAGTAAAACTACCTAAGCATGGTGCAACTAGTAGCAAATAAGAGGAAATCAAGTAAGGACAGGTACGCATGATTATTCTTAAGCTAACTTCTCAGTTAAGACAGGAAACGGTAATATAGGAATGAAAATGAGTGATTGCATGGATGGAAAAATGGAATTTTAGCAATAGTGACCCATGTACGCATTTGTCACCTCACGTACACGTTTTCCACGTAAATAAATCAGTATAAAAATGCCTAAAGGGAAGTCCCCAACATAGAGTTAGGCAAGCCACTTACCTTGATTGTGCTAATCAACTCAATACCACGCTCTTGCCACGAGTATCCAACTCCAGGTGGCCAAAATCTAGTCAATTCGATTGCATAGTGTAAATATCATTTCAAGGAAACACAATAGCTAATAAGTTCGAAGCTAATACGCGAAATTAGGAAATTCGCTCAAAAAGTCCCCCCAGGCCCACGTCTCGAAATCGGGTGAAAATCATATTTTCCGGACACTCATTCACTCACGAGTCTAACCATATAAGAATCTCTCAAATCGGAGGTCAAACACCCAATCAAAACTCAATAATTCGGTCTATGAAGTTCATCACATTTTTCCTATTTTCTACCCAAAGTTTTCGAAATTAAAGGTTAAATTTAAGATTGGAATCATGGAAATTGATCTATAATGGATAGAAATCACTTACCCAAGTTACC
>MDKI01103197.1:0-14768 GCA_005239505.1 Nicotiana paniculata
GTCTGTCATTGCTATATCCACGATGGAAGCAGAATTTGTGGCATGTTTTGAAGCCACAATTCAAGCATTATGGCTGCGAAACTTTATTTCAGGACTTGGGGTTGTCAACACCATTACCAAGCCGCTGAAAATTTACTGTGATAATTCTGCAGCAGTATTCTTCTCCAAGAACGATAATACTCCAAAGGTGCCAAACATATGGAATTAAAGTACTTTACCGTCAAGGAGGAAGTTCAGAAACAAAGAGTGTCACTTGAGCATATTAGAACTGATCTCATGATTGCAGATCCGTTAACGAAAGGTTTACAGCCATATTTAAAGAACATGTACATAGAATGGGTTTTGGCTGTATTTATGACTGATGTACTTATAATTTTTTGACACTCTGAGCTCGTTTATGTGTTTCTGATATACATTAGTGATTTCCTGTTTCTCATAATGGTGTACACATTATTGTTTTGAGAAGTTACAGGATAAGTCTCAATGAGACATTATTGTGGACCATAATATTTATAGCTTATGGACCTGGTATGATGAGTTGCTAATGTTGTAGTATATGGAAGTGAGCATGTAGACAAAGTATATATAACCGCCATAACTCACATTTAGTAGTTTATCGTATTATGGTGTTTATGATGGACATTATAGAAGAGATTTGTTATGCGCAATTAATGTTTATATTATTAAATATTAATATGATGTGATTATTGATCCAAGTGGGAGAATGTAAGTTATTTTCCTATATGTATGTGGCCCAATAGGCTTAAGGCTCATAATTAATATTTAATTATGATTAAATCTCATCCGTCCAATCGGTTACTTGATGAACGTACCGGATTAAATGAGAACCTCTATAAATTGGTCATCTCCACACCCATTAAGGTTATCGTATTTTTCCTCCCATCACTATAGGCGGCGGTAACGTAAAACTAGGGCAAGGTGTGAGAAAACAATTTCGATAAACGCTTCCGCTTCACGATAATGACTTACGATTCAGGTATGTTTTCTATAACGATTATATGTAAGATTATCATGTTCAAGATCTTGGTATAGAATTAAAGTTTATGCTAACACGTGGTATCACGAGCCTGGAATTTGAATTGATAATCTTAAAAAAAAAAAAAGGGACTAAACAGAGTTCGTCATAGAAATCAATGCCTATAGAGTTCTGGGTGAGTCTATAACTAAAAAAAAATCACGTCTTATTTGAGCAAATCGCCATAAACAATGTTCCTTCATAGAAATCAATGCCTATGGCTTGGGGTTTTCCTTAAATCAGTTTCGGCAATTGAAGAATCCTCGAAGGCGTGTATGTATGAAATCAATGCTTATGTAATTTCTGGCATATTTTATAAACTTAGGTTATTGTCCAACATACTTGTGAGTATTTAGAAATAAAAAATAAATTAAAAAAAAGAAAGGAATAAATTGTTTAAGTTGAAGTTTAGACTATGACTTCAAGAATAATAACTCTTTAAGATTAATCATAAGGATTCTGCTAGAAACTTTTGATGCTTAAATTGGTTGACACAAAGAATTAAATGTTGACAATATTGAACCCGTTAAGCACATATTTTATGACGTGAGTTATGTTTGTGAATGTTATCCGTATCTTGTCCTATATATTTTGAAGCTATTATATTGTAATTTTTTTAAGGGTGTGATTAATGTTTTTACAGTTTGTTAGTCACCAAAGTGATCAAACTAAATTGTTTAAAGTAATCATAGGCATAAAATCTTTTGATCTCTATTTTGTGTGTGCACTTATGTTGTATAGTTTCACCAAATATTGAAAAGGAAAAGAAAAGAACTTGTCAGCCTTATAGAAATCCGTATTCTTGAGCTGCATATTTGAATTTCCGTTAGCACAAGATATCCTTAAGACAGGTATCAAATATCAAATGCACAAATACAAATAGATCGAGGAGCACAGTACAACATGTATGTTTTTGGGCTATCGTACATGCTATTCATACTTAAATCTACTTTGCAATAATAAAGGTTGTCATGAATCCGTACCAATAAGATAGTGACCACAAGCCTTTTTCCAACAGAATTCTGGGAAGCAGATTTAAATAAAACTCAAATCAATTAAGAAAAAAAATATTGTGAATAGAAAGCATCAAATACATGTCGATGCTTAATCAAAGCAAGTAAAAAATGTAGTTAATTTGGTTTACTAAGGTTTTTATCATGCAATAAAGACAAAAGCTCAAAACAAATAACCATAAGAAATGCCTCAAATACTCTCCATCCCTCTCTCTCGGGGCACCGAGATTCAGATAGTTGCTTATTCATGGCATCGGTAGGATAAGTGATGCTGGAAGATCAAGATGATACATTTTGCCAGCTTTGGTAAAACCAAATTTAGCATTGCAAAAAACTATTAAAAGTGAAATCCAATGCCATTAACAAAAGTGTCAAAACCCAAATCATTAACACAATAATTCTTATTACAGTTTACAAGCAACATATTACTCACTTCTGAAATTATCCAAGTTGAGAAGAATAATTAAAGCTAGATTTGATATCGAAATATTATCCAATTACTAACCAAATGCCTTAAAACTGAAGAATAATTGCTCCATCTTTTGTTTCCATGTAAATCTATGATACATAAAACCTTGGAAGACAATTCAACAGTGTAAAGAAAATCTGGACTCTAACAAATAAAAGTAGAATTAGAAGAAGAAAAAATGTGAAATGCATGGAAGCAAAAAAGCCCAATCTGCGCAACTAAAGGAATAACCAATCTTGCGATTTTTTCATTAGTTCCTCTAATTGTTACTTCATTAATGTACCGGTATACTTTTTTATTTTTTGAAAAGGTGAGTAAATTATATATTAAATAGGATTTACTTTGCATATTTACATCCTTTGAAATTTCAGATGTAAAAGCATGTGACCATCTGTTGTCATTGTCGTCAAACAAAATGGCTTTTCATTATGTTTTGTATATACACCCTCAAAAAAATATGAGTAACCAAGGACTTGTATGTTTGACATATTGAAATACTTAGCAATATTTTTTTGTGGGACTTTTCTTCTATATGCATTTTCCTCCGCCATGTACACATCAACAACGATAGTATAACACTCATCGTCGCTTACCTTTCTCGCTAGAGCTTTAATTGTCGTACACTCTTCACTCCAATAAAAATCACTGTAAGAACTGAAAACATATAATCAATGTCTACCAACCTTGTAATATCAGCTCCTTCAGCTAAAGAATCTGGTGCAAGAATGGAATCCTTCTATCGGAAGATAGAATCAACGTTGTTCGCTATGTGCATGACCTATAGTTCTAGCTTCAATCGCCTATTAATGTTCTGTAAAGCTTCTTCTGAATCCATCAACAGATGAAGTAGAAATATGAGAACCATAGATTGTTATCTGTAACAAATAAAACAAATATACCCACGAATGAAACAACATACAACAATCATATGTGACATCATAGACCAATCATATGTGACATTCATATACGAAACTAAATCATGTAATCTGCACATGGAAGGTAAATATTCATGAAACACCACTGTCTCGAAAAACATTTAGAAACAGAAAGATACCAAACAACGTTATAGTCCAAGCACGTTTGTAGTCCATAGTATGTCGCTTTTCCAAACAGAGGATGAACTTCTTTAGCATCGAAGCATCTAACTTTCAAACTGGAAAGACAATCAACTATGTACATGTAAAAGCTTGAGATTTGAAACCTACAAAAAGTACAACAATTAAACTCAGTACATAACCTTTGTTGATACAGATGATAATCGAAACAAATGAAATCACTCACCGAATGTGGCCATTTCTTCTAGCTTCTTCTTCATCATTACTCTCTATTTCTTTTTCTTTTTCAGTTCATCCCTTCGTTCTTCACATATGGTCATTCTTATGTTCTTGTTCTGTGGAGAACTTTGTGTTCTTAATCTGTATTGCTGTAATATAAAACAATAAAAAAAAAAAATCCTGAAAATACATAAACAGTGAGAAATCTCACTAGCGCGGGCTATAGCGCGGCCGCGCTAGTGGAATTTACCAGAGACAGTGAGAAACCTGACTAGCGCGACCACTAGCGCGTGCTGAGTGCGAGCGCGCTAGTCCAGGCGTCCTTAGCTTTTCTATGAAAAATAATATAAGAATAAGCCGAGCCCACTGAATACACATTGTGTCCTTAAGGAAATTATTCTCCTCAAGTACCCGAGGTTTTGGAATATATCCTCCCAGTATAAAACGATTTACCTCACCGGAGTGTTGGTACCAAAAACGCCGGTGAATAACGAACCACTCGAAGGCTGTAAAACACACTGGAAGATTTTGTGTAGAAGAAGAAGAAGAAGATCAGAAAATTAAGTAAGTAAAAATTCTAGGATTCAAAGTATATTTATAGTCAATTTAGTATTGTTTCTGAAAATGTTTTGTAACCTTTCAGAACAGCCGTAACTGTTGGAACAGGTGTGAATCATTTCAGAACAACCATAGTTGTTTTGAACAGGTATGAATATTGCGGGAAATTTAAAAACGGATTTAAAATAATCCGAGAAAGAAAACGGGTCGGACCGGAGCGGGTCGCGGGTCATTCCGGATTTGAAAATTTTCCACTAATTAATTTAATTAATTAATTAAATAATTTTGCCCAAAAAGATTAATCAATCAATCGATCTTTGACCAAATCCAAATCCGAAGCCGAAGCCGAAGCCGAGCCCAGCCGAGCGACGACGGACGACGCGAGGCTTGCCTTCTTCTCAACTCTTTAAGAGCTAGAAGAAGAGCTTCTCTATATATACGCATAGATTTGCTTTCCTTCTTCCAATGAGGGACAAAGTGCACTAATTCAAAATTTTACTTTCCTCCATTTCTTTTCCCACCATTTTCCATTCACTCTCTTTAAGCTACTCCAAGCTTAAAATTAATCTAGACTAAGCTTAAAATTAAGCTACACTAAGCTTAAAGACCAACAATCTCTCACATTAATGGGGAATAGCTATAAAATAAAGGAATGCACGGACGTGTGTGTGCTTTACATACAAGAATTAATTGCATCTGCATAAGTAGGTTTCCCTTTGAACTTCCCGTAGTGAACTTATATCGGATATACTCAGTCAATCGGTAGATTTGATATCTTTGAACCGTCGAGCTTTATTGTATACCTAGACAACATAAGTCATACAATCAATTCTTAACCATCTATGGTTCTCACGGTTGTGTTCGTTTCAGCCATGAACACCGCCTAGTTTCATCAGTGCTTAGAGAATGGGCCTTTACTTTCATTCCCCTTGAAGAGACTTACACTTCACACTCACATAGGTGATTCCTAAACGTGTAATCCTAAAGACACACTATCTGGTCATATCCTGCCATACTTAGCAAATCATTAAAAAGCTTTATGCTTTATTGACTTATCAAAAAGCCTTAATGTTTTACCTTTATTTCTGAACATTGTCTTCATCACGAGAATGGGTTGAGTTATTTGACAATGTTGAACCGTCATTCATAACTTTGTTTGATCTCTTTGAACCAAGCTCTTGGGATCTCCAGTATGCTAGGTAGAGTTACCGCCATGATGACTTGTCCTAGGCCTTAACCCCATTCCCTTTGATGATCTTTCAACTGCCTCTCTAGATAGGCCTTTTGTAAGTGGATCCGACACGTTATCTCTTGAATTTACGTAGTTAATTGTGATAACACCACTAGAGAGTAATTGTCTAACGGTATTATGTCTCCGTCGTATATGACGAGATATTCCGTTATACATAACGCTTTCTGCCCTGCCTATTGCCGCTTGACTATCACAATGTATACAAATAGGTGCCAAAGGTTTGGGCCAAAATAGAATATCTTCCAAGAAATTTCAGAGCCATTCAGCTTCTTCACCGGTCTTATCTAAAGCTATAAATTAAGATTCCGTTGTAGAGCGGGCGATGCACGTTTGTTTGGATGATTTCAGAGACACTGCTCCACCCCCAATTGTGAAAACATATCCACTCGTGGATTTAACTTCAGATGATCCGGTGATCCAATTTGCATCACTATATCCCTCGATCACGGAGGGATATTAGTTATAATACAAAGCATAGTTTTGGGTATGTTTCAGATACCCCAAAATTCATTTCATTGCCATCCAATGTATTTGATTGTGATTACTTGTAAATCGACTCAGTTTGCTAATAGCACATGCTATATCTGGTCGCGTACAATTTATTATATACATCAAACTTCCCAATACTCTTGCATAGTCTAGTTGTGAGTCACTTTCACCTTCATTCTTTTGAAGTGCATAACTCACGTCAATTGGAGTCTTGGAAATTTTGAAATCCAAATACTTGAACTTGTCAAGTACCTTTTCAATGTAGTGAGACTGTGATAATGCTAGACCTTGTGGAGTCTTGTGAATTCTGATTCCTAAGATCACATCAACAACTCCTAAGTCTTTCATGTCGAATTTTCTAGCCAACATGCATTTTGTAGCATTTATATCTGACATGATTTTTCTCATTATCAACATGTCATCAACATATAAACAAACAATGACTTCATGACCTGAAGTATGTAAACACATTTGTCGCACTCGTTGATTTTAAAACCACTTGCCAACATTGTTTGGTCAAATTTGGCATGCCATTGTTTGGGTGTTTGCTTAAGTCCATAAAGCGACTTAACAAGTTTGCACACTTTCTTTTCATTACCAGGAACCACAAAATACTCAGGTTGTTCCATGTAAATCTCTTCCTCCAATTCTCCATTTAAGAAAGTTGTTTTAACATCCATTTGATGGATTTCAAGACCATACACGGTCGCTAATGCCACTAACATCCTAATAGATGTTATCCTCGTTACTGGCGAGTAAGTGTAAAAATAATCAAGGCCTTCCTTTTGTCTATAACCTTTGACAACAAGTCTTGCCTTATATATTTTGTCAATAGTGCCATCAGCTTTGATTTTCCGTTTAAAGATCCATTTCGAACCTAAAGGCTTATTTCCAGGAGGAAGATCAACCAATTCCCATGTATGGTTATCCAAAATTGATTGAATCTCACTATTGACTGCCTCTTTCCAAAATGCTGAATCAGAAGACGACATAGCTGCTTTAAAAGTTTGCTATGCCTTGGATCTTCTACACTTGGAATATTTTCCTTTGGTTCTTCCTGAGATCGTTTAGGTCTTTCACTTAACGAGTCACATTCAGTTTTATACGGATAAATGCTTTCAAAGAATTCAGCATTATCTGATTCCATTACCGTATTAACATGAATCTCGGGATTATCGGATTTATGGACCAAAAATCGACATGCTTTATTGTTTGTAGCATATCCAATGAAAACGCAATCTACTATTTTTGGTCCGATTTGAACCCTTTTAAGTAACGGAACTTGTACCTTTGCTAGACACCCTCACACTTTGCAATATTTTAAGTTGGATTTTTTACCTTTCCATTTTTCATATGGAATAGATTGCGTTTTGCTATGGGGTACTCCATTGAGTATTCAGTTAGCTGTAAGGATAACTTCTCCCCACAAACTCTGCGGTAATCCGAAACTTATTAATAAAGAATTCATCATTTCCTTTAATGTCCAATTTTTCCTTTCCGCAATTCGGTTGGATTGAGGTGTGTAAGGTGCAGTAGTTTGATGGATAATTCCATATTCCGAACATATTTATGGAAACGGATATTCATATTCTCCACCTCTATCACTTCTAATCATTTGATCTTTTTATTCAATTGGTTCTCCACTTCATTCTTGTATTGCTTAAATGCTTCAATTGATTAATCCTTACTATTAAGCAAATAAACATAACAATATCGAGTGCAATCATCAATAAAAATAATAAAATATTTTTTCCCACCTGGAGATGGTGTCGACTTCATATCGCAAATGTCAGTATGAATTAAGTCTAAAGGATTTGAATTCCTTTCAACAGACTTATAATGATGTTTTACAAACTTAGATTCAACACATATTTGGCATTTCGATTTATTACACTCGAATTTAGGCAATACTTTTAAATTAATTAACTTCCGCAAGGTTTTATAATTGACATGTCCTAAACGAATATGTCATAAATCATTTGAGTCCAACAAATAAGAAGAAGCTGAAATTTTATTCATAGTATCAACAACCATTACATTGAGATTGAAAAGGCCCTCCGTGAGGTAGCCTTTTCCAACGTACACTTTATTCTTGCTTACAACAACTTTATCATAAACAAATACACATTTGAATCCATTCTTAACTAGTAAATAAGTAGAAACTAAATTCTTCATAATAATAGGAACATGAAGAACGTTGTTGAGCGTTTACACCTTGCCGGAAGCCATCTTAAAGAAAATCTTCACATAACCTTCAATCTTGGATGTTGAGTTATTTCCCATGGAAATATCTTCTTCGGGACCAGCAGTAGAGTAAGTCGCAAATGCTTCTTTGACAGCACAAACATGTCGAGTGGCTCCGGAGTCAATCAACCACTCTTTTGGACTAAGTTGCATTCCGAAAGCATTGCACAAAGATCATCAATATCATCATTCTTCTCCATTATGTTGGCATGTTCCTTCTTCTTATCCTTTCTCGGGAAGCGACAATCAGGGGCTTTGTGACCAACTCTTCCACAACTGTGGAAGTTGCCCTTGAATTTTTTTTTGTTCTGCTCCCTAGTCTGTCCAGAAGATCTCTTCCTCTTCTTTTTTTTTGGAGCAGTTTCTTCAATGATATTAGCTTCCATGATCGTTGAATTTCCACGATACTTCTTCTCGGCTGTTTTGTTGTCTTCCTCAATCTTGAGACGAATCACAAGATCTTCCAACTTCATTTCTTTGCGCTTGTGCTTGAGATAGTTCTTGAAATCTCTCCACAAAGGAGGCATTTTTTCAATCATTGCATCCACTTGAAATGCTTCATTCATGACCATACCTTCAACAATAAGGTCATGAAAAATGGTTGAAGTTCCTGAACTTGGGTTCCCACAGTTTTGTTTTCTATCATCTTATAGTCTAGAAACTTGGAAACCACGAACTTCTTCAAGCATGCATCTTCTATCTTGTACTTCTTCTCAAGTGCGTCCCGTAATTCTTTCGAAGTATTTATCACACTGTTCACATTGTACAAGTCATCCTCTAAAGCACTTAAAATATAGCCTTTGTAAAGAAAATCTTCCTGCTTCCACGCCTTAACAATCATGAACTTTTCATTGTCCGGGATGTTCCCAGAAGGCACTGGAGTCTCTTCACTAGTGAATTTCTTCATACCAAGTGTGTTAAGCATAAGAACACCCTTTTTCTGCCATCCTTTGAAGTTGGCTCCAGAAAATTTCCCCGATTTTTCTGCCGGTGGAACAACAGTTCGGCTCGACAAGGCTATCGTCGTTGCCACAACAGTCGCAGAAGAACTTCCGTTATCAATTTCCATTTCTCACTGTCAACAACAGAAGAGTTCAATTAATGGCAAAACCAGAACATTAAACAATACTGTAATCAACAATAAACAGTATGTATAATAAATAAAAACCAAAGTTTTTATATACTATTTCACAGAAAACGATGAAGTTTTTATGTTCTTTAAATCGCTTTCTGAATTTCAAAACTCTAGTGAAGTTTTTATATCTTCAAATCAGAATAATATAATTCAGAAGGAGTAGAAAACACACAGGTTTTAATCTCCACAAACAGAATACAGAAAATAAAAATATAATTTCCTTAAGATTGTTCTTAATATGTATTGCTGTAATATAAAACAATAAAAAAAAATTCCTGAAAATACAGAAACAGTGAGAAACCTCACTAGCGCGGGCTCTAGCGCGGCCGCGCTAGTGGAATTTACCGGGGACAGTGAGAAACCTGACTAGCGCGACCACTAGCGCGGGCGCGCTAGTCCAGGCATCCTTAGATTTTCTATGAAAAATAATATAAGAATAAACTGAGCCCACTGAATACACAGTGTGTGTCACGACCCAAATTCCCTCCGTTGGGTATCGTGATGGCACCTAGCCTTAGGGACTAGGTAAGCCTAGCAGTTACTGAATAACAACAATAAATAAATGAAAACTAACAGTCTTGATATAGAATCTCAACAGAATGTACAAACTTTCCCAAAAACGGCAGTACAAGTCATAAGCTCTACGAATCTTCTACAACTTCTAAGTACAAAATAAATACAAAGAAGGTGAATTCGACGCCTGCGAATGCAGCAGCAGGTTACTTTGAGTCTCCTCGGCAACCATCCACACATATACTACAATATATACCTGGATCTGCACACAAAAATATGCAGAAGTGTAGTATGAGCACACCACAGCGGTGCCCAGTAAGTATCAAGACTAACCTTGGTAGAGTAGTGACGAGGACTAGTCAAGACACCACTGGTCTACAAGATAAATAACATGAATGTAGAAATGACCGAATGTTACATCTATCTAAGAATTTACGGAATAATTTACAACAATGCCAATATAATACGGAAGGCAATTACAGAAATCAATCACGAAACAACACAAAATTACCCAGAAAGATGGACAAAAAAACAAGCTAAACCGAAAGTAAACACAATATAATAGAGAATACCAATAACTCAACTCTACATCAGTTTGTTCACATCGGTCCTTAGCTACTAAAATCCATATACTGGTGGAAATCTTTAAACAATAGTTCATATGAAAAACTTCTGCAAATAAAAATAATTTTAGTATGGAAGAGTTTCCTTTGAAAATATATTTTCTCCAAAAGTAGATATAAGTATATTTAATAGAAAGAATTACGTAAAACATAGGTTCTTTCAAAATACGAAACTTCTCAAAGATACTTTCCTAATAAATGACTTCCAAATCTCATTTTAGGCAAGACTAGGGCTTTTCAAATATACCTTGGATGTAGAAGTCATTCAAGTATAATCATTTCAAACCATTGCTTTTTCAATAACACTTTTCAATAAAATCCTTTGATCAAAATATCCTTAAGATTTATCCACCGGACTCAGTCCGTAACTCAAAAATTACCATGCCGTACAGGAGAAATATCAAATCTTGCCAATAAATGCAGTAAGAGATAAGTATGAATATTCAAATTTAGAACAACGAAATAAAATGCAAAGACAAGTGCACGACATCACCCTTCGTGCTTTTACTCGCATCCTCACCAAAACAAGTGCACGGAATCATCCTTCGTGTTTTACTCTCATTCTCACCAAAACAAGTGCATGGCATCACCCTTCGCGCTTTACTATCTTTCTCACCAAAACAAGTGCATGGCATCACCCTTCGTGCTTTTACTCTCATAACATGGCACGACATTATCCTTCGTGCTTTAATATCATAACACGACACGGCATTATACTTCGTGCTTTAATATCATAACATGGCACGGCATTATCCTTCGTGCTTCAATATCATAACATGGCACGGCATTATCCTTCGTGCTTTAATATCATAACATGGCATAACATTATCCTCTGTGCTTCAATATCATAACATGGCACGACATCACCCTTCGTGCTTTATTACTCTCATCCTCACAATACACGGCATCACCCTTCGTGCTTTACACTCTTCCTCACCCAAACAATATCAAGAACAACAGTTTGGCAAGGAAAAACCAACAATATGACCCATAAACCACCACATCCCGGCAAGGGAGTCAACAATACAAACAATATAATTAACAACATAACCAGTAATAAAAACCACAACATCCCGGCAAGGGAGTCAACAGTACAACAATATCAGTAACAGCATAAACAGTAATAGGAATTATCACATCCTGGTAAGGGAGTCAACAATACAAACCATATCATTAACATCATAGACAGTAATAGAAACCATAACATCTCGGCAAGGGAAACATCTATAACCAATCTCACCTAAACAGTTAAATTCACGGAATAACACTCAGCCTAAACAAAATGCCCAATAATAGGTAACATCAAGGAAATACCAATAACATAAATGTCTAGAAATTAGACCTAAGTGGCACTTAAGAGAATAGTCATATAAATCACAATGTAAGACTCATGGGCATGCTTGACTTCAACGAATAGATGTTCCAGTTACGGCTAGTCAACTATAAGGCTAGATGACACTAATTATAGTCAATTAGGCAAGCTAGGAAGAAAATATAGCATGATGATAAGAGAAATAGAATATTCAGTTAAGTCAAGTAAAGTCAAATAGCCAACGAAGAATCCAAAAACAAGTAATTCTGATTTAAACAGGAAGGAATGAAATTAACAACCAAGGATTCAAGTGTAACAATTACAAATCAAACACAGGTAATAAGAATCTACGAATCCTAAAAGGGCAATCTAATTGCAAATAAGTACGAGTACACACTCCTCACCTCGCATACTCGGACTACAATCAACAAGGAAGACTCAATCCTAAGAGGTAGTTCCCCCACATAAGGTTAGGCAAGATACTTACCTCAAAGACGACAACCCGGTACTCAAAATTAGACTTCTCGGGCGGGAAGGCCTTCGGACGGCTCAAAATCAACTAAAACAACTTCAAAATACATATAAAACGTATAAGGAATTATTCCGAATAATAAAGTTTTAATTTTGAAAAATTATAAAAATCGACCCAAAAGTCGACCCCCGGGCCCGCCCCTCGAAACCCGACAAATTTTACAAATTCTGATTACCCATTCTGATACGATTTCACCCATACTAAATTTATCCAATTCCAATGATATTTGGTCTTTCAAATCATAAATTTACATCTTAGAAGTTTTCTTTCAAAACCCACAATCCCCTCAACCCAAAACACAAATTAAATGATAAAAACAAGAACTAATTCATGAAATATATTAAATTCTAGTGAAAGAACACTTACCCATTTGATTTGTGTGAAAAACCCTCAAGGAATCTCCCAAAACCGAGTTCTAGAAGTCAAAATATGTTTAAAATGGTGAAACCCCCGATTTTGCAAACTTATATTCTGCCCAGGTGTTTTGTGAATCGCGATCGCGGGGATCAAGGCGCGATCGCGTAGAAGGAAAATGAAGCTGGCTTAAAATTCTCTACGCGGTCGCAGAATAGCTTATACGATCGTGTATAAGGAGTAAGTTAGCTTCTGCGATCGCGGACCAACTATTGAGATCGCATAGACGAAGAAATGGCCACTGCCAAATAACATTGTGTGATCGCGAACATGTGTATGCGATCACGTAGAGTGTAGCTACAAGCTATGCGATCGCGAAGTATACAGTGCGATCGCAATTAAGGAAACTGAGCGGGTCCATTTTACACTATGTGATCGCGGATTTGTCTATGCGATCGCATAGAAGGGGACACCAGATAGCAGAAACAACAGAGGAAAATGAGAGAAAATGGACCTGAACCCTATCTGAAACACACCCGAGCCCTCGGGGATCAAAACCAAATATACACACAACCTTAAAAATATCCTACAGACTTATTCGAGTAATCAAATCACTAAAATAACATCATAAGCATCGAATTAAACCTCAAGATCAATGGAATTTCTCAAAACTTCTTTAACCATCAATTTTTGCATTTAAAGTCCGAATCACGTCAAACTAAGTCCGTTTCTTACCAAATTTCACAGATAGCACATATAAGGCATATCAAACCTGTACCGGGCTCCGGAACCATGATACGTGCCCGATATCACAGGTTTCACCTCAAATTTCATTTTCAAAAACCTTTAAATTTTTTAGAAAATAATTTTCTTTAAAAAATTTATTTCTCGGACTTGGGACCTCGGAATTTGATTCCGGACATACGCCCAAGTCCCATATTTCCTACGGACCCTCTGAGACCGTTAAATCACGGGTCCGGGTACGTTTACCAAAAACGTTGACTGAAGTCAACTTTGTTCAAATTTCTAACACAAAAATTATCATTTTTATCAGTTTTTCACATAAAGGCTTCCTGGCTACACGCCTGGGCTGTGCGCACAAATCAAGGTGAGATAGAAGTAGGTTTTCACGACTTCGGAACATAGAATTAGCTAGAAAAAATACGGGATGACCTTTTGGGTCATCACAATGTGTCCTTAAGGAAATTATTCCCCTCAAGTACCTGAGGTTTTGGAATATATCCTCCCAAGATAGAACGATTTAACTCACCAGAGTGTTGGTACCAAAAACGCCCGTGAACAACGAGCCACTCGAAGGCTATAAAACACACTGGAATATTTTGTGCAGAAGAAGAAGAAGAAGATCAGAAAATTTAGTAAGTAAAAATTCTAGGATTCAAGGTATATTTATAGCCAATTTAGTACTGTTTCTAAAAAGGTTTTGCAACCTTTCAGAAAAGTCATAGCTGTTGGAGCATGTATGAACCCTTTCAGAACAGCAATAGTTATTTTGAACAGGTATGAATATTGCGAGAAATTTAAAAACGGATTAAAAATAATCCGGGAAAGAAAACGGGTTTGAAAAGAATTTTATCCAAAAAGATTAATCAATCAATCGATCTTTGACCAAATCCAAATCTGAATCTGAAGCCGAACGAGCGACGACGACGACAGCGCGAGTCTTGACTTCTTCTCAACTCTTTAAGAGCTAGAAGAAGAGCTTCTCTATATATACACATAGATTTTCTTGCCTCCTTCCAATGAGGGACAAAGTGCACTAATTCAAAATTTCACTTCCCTCCATTTCTTTTCTCACCATTTTCCATTCACTCTCTTTAAGCTACTCCAAGCTAAAAATTAAGCTAGACTAAGCTTAAAATTAAGCTACACTAAGCTTAAATACCAACAATCTCCCACATGAATGGGGAATGACTATAAAATAAAGGAATGCACGGACGTGTGTG
>ML355269.1:0-27091 GCA_005239505.1 Nicotiana paniculata
TTTAAGAACCCAAACTAGTTTGGGTCCTTTTCTATGAGAGAATGGATGAATCAATCTTTTTCTTGCCCAATTTGGTAGCCAATTTTTCTTTTTAACAGAACTCTCATTTCTTCGACTGGCATGCTCTTTTGCAATGCACTCAATTTTGTAGTGGCCAGTCTTACCACAGTGGGTGTGAATTTTATTCTCATGGAGAGTGAGATACTTTCTTTTGGGATCCCACTTGGGCAATTGACTCCCAAAACCAATCCCTCTCCGGTTGCTACTATTATTCTCTTGAAGCCATATCAAGGCATCAGAGGATTTATTCCATTTACAAGTTCGATCTAATTCATATTTGACTTTTCCAAGTTCTTCTTTAAGAGTTCTTATATATTCATCCTTGGCATACATCTTATCTTTTAGTTTTCCCACATTTTCTTCTAATATGATATGAGAATGATCAACAACCTTTTTACTGGATCTTAGCTTTAGCTTTAAGTTTTTAGATTTTAGTTCTAGAATCTAAGTTTCAAGTGGATGAACCTGGTTCAACAAGATAATGTTTTTCTTTTCAGATTCACTTAGTCTGATTTCCAGGTTCATGCATCTTGCTTTTAGCATTTCACATTCTGTAGAGAGTTGTTCCTTCTCTTTGGTTGTTTCTTCGGAATCATCCATGAAATCAAGTAGCAACTCAGAGAGTTTTTCCTTAGATAGGAACTTTATTTTATATTTAAGATGGGAGATACTTACCTCTAGTCCTTCATGTGATTCGTCATCGGATTATCCAACTCCCATGAGTGTCTGATCTTCATTCTCACCATCTTCTGATTCTTCATCTGAACTTTCCCCCCAAGCAGCAACCATAGCTTTTGTTGTGGTTTTCTTGGGTTGGACCAGTTCATTCTTCATGTTCCTTCTTTCATATCTCTCCTTTTTTCTATTTCACTTCCCACTGAGGACAGTTCTTGATAAGGTGGTCAGTCTTTCCACACTTATAGCATCCCACGTTGGTTGGCCTTTCTGGAGCTTTTGCTTTGTTGTAATTTCCTCCTGTAGAGATGCCCTTCTTCCTTATTAGAAAGTTTCTGAATTCTTTGGTAATCATGGTCATCTCATCTTCCTCAAGATCTTCTCCATCAGTGATTCTCAGTGCTAGACTTCTCTCCTTCTTTGGACCATCCATCTTCATTGTCTTCCTTCTAAGTTCATAGACAGTAAGATTTCCAATTAGTTAATCCAATCTGAGGGTTGCCATATTTTTGGAATCCTGGATAGCAGTGATTTTGCTTTCCCAGGAGATTGGTTAGACCCTTGTCAGGATCTTCTCTACCCTGTCCTCTTCAAGAATGACTCTACCAAGAGACTTAATTTCATTTGTCAAAGTTGTGAACCTTGTGTACATCTCTTGGATTGTCTCTCCTTTTTCATAGTGAAGTTTTCATACTGTGAGTATAGAAGAGTACCTCTTGATATTTTTACCTGAGGTGTTCCTTCATGGGATACTTGCAAGGTATCCCAGATTTCTTTGGCAGTGGTGCAGCTTTGGATTCTACTATACTAGCCATTTCTTGGCCTTTGCATTCTTCTCCCATTTCTTCAGATCCTCAGTTGTGCAGTCAGCTCTAGTCTTTGGTATATCTACACCTTCAACAGTCTTCATCATGGTAGCTAGAGGAACATCAGTGACTATGTCCCAGAGTTCAGAGTCTTCTCCAATCAGGTGGTCCTTCATCCTGTTCTACCACCAAGAGTAATACTGGCCATTGTAGAGTGGTGGCCTTGCAGTTGATTGACCCTCCCAGTTTCCAGATGGTGCACTCATTTTGATCTTTTCCAAGGTGTTAGCCTTTTCAAGGATAACCTGCTCTGATACCAATTGATTTTTTATACGTCAATACCCCACAAGAGGGGTTTGTGTGGTGTCCAATTTTCGAGTGCTGTCTCAATAAAAGAACCTGGTTCTTCTTGGTGTTCCAACTTCCACTGGTGCGGAATAATAAATGCAGTAAAGTAAAAACACAAAGATTTTTACGTGGAAAACACCTAGCTCAAAAGGTGAAAAACCCACGACCAAATCCTCAGTAGGATTTTCCCAAACTCTTCACTACAACTCTGAGTCAAACAGTGTTTACAAAATAAAATTTTTTGTAAACCTAGGACTAACTCTAATCCATTTGTAGCAAACTAGCCCCTAGCTAATTGCGACAAACTTCAAGTTAACTCTAACTTGAAAAATGTGTACCTATTACAATTGATTCTAATAAAGCTGAAAGATACAATATTAAATCACCTACTACAACCAACTAGACTCGAAAGACAAACAAATGGAACTGGTTCTTCTAGCTGGTCAGTAGCCTTTGTGTCGCACAAGGATTCTGCTTGCAAAATTTCTCTGGTAATTTTTCCTTCAATTCTGTCTTTGTGCGAATCAATCTTCAGTAGGAATACTTCAACATTATATAGCACCGTAAGTTGAGATGTTCTTGTTTAGTTCTAATGCAACTCTTCCTTGGTGGAACAGTTTGTGTTTAACTCAACTTCCTTCCTTTATTTCTGTCCTTGTTGAACTCGAACTCTAACCCCTTATCAATTTTCAGCCTTTTCGCATTAGGAGACAACCTCTTAGTTTATGGATAACTCACAGATCATGTTTATCTCCTGTGCATTTACGGTTCTTGTGCCAATTGGTTCGTCCGAGATGTTTGCCCTGATAGACCTGGTTCAACTGGTTAGGCATTTTTCAATCATCAAAACCATGCAGTGACTTGGGTCAACAGCCTCCACCAGTAATGCTACTTCAAATCACGATACGTCTTTGTAGCACCAGGATGAAAA
This sequence comes from Nicotiana paniculata, assembly GCA_005239505.1. NCBI lineage: Eukaryota > Viridiplantae > Streptophyta > Magnoliopsida > Solanales > Solanaceae > Nicotiana > Nicotiana paniculata. The sequence goes on from ML355269.1 coordinate 2,821, forward strand.
GGATATCGAGAACTGTGTGCCTCCTCTGGGATCCTCTCCCTCAGGCCATAATCCTTAGGAACACATAAGCGGCCCTGAAGTCTCAGAACACCATCCTCGCCAATAATAACCTCTTTGGCCCTACCCTGAACCACTGACTCTCGTAGCTCAGCCAAACACGGATCATCATACTGCTGAGCCTTAATCTTCCACAATAACGAAGATTGAGAAACCACATGTGCAAGAACTCGACGGGGCTCTTAAAGGTCTAATCTCACCAAGAGATTGGCCAAGGACTGAATGTCCAAGGCTAGAGTTCTCTCCCCTACTGCAATATAAGCCAAGCTACCCATACTCTCCGCCTTCCTGCTCAAAGCATTTGCTACCACATTTGCCTTGCCCGAATGATAAAGAATGGTGATATCACAATCCTTCAACAACTCAAGCCATCTGCGCTGCCTCAAATTAAGATCCTTCTGCTTGAACAAGTGTTGCAAGCTACGGTGGTATGTATAAACCTCACGGGACACTCCATACAATTAGTGCCTCCAAATCTTAAGAGCATGAACAATCGCTGCCAACTCCAAATCGTGCATAGGATAGTTCTTCTCATGAACCTTTAGCTAGAGTGAAGCATAAGCAATAACTCTCCCCTCCTGCATCAATACACACCCCAAGCCAATGCGTGAAACGTCACAATATATTGTATACATCCCAGAACCGGAAGGCAATACTAGAACTGGTGCTGAGGTCAATACTGTCTTGAGCTTATAAAAGCTCGCCTCACGCTCATCAGACCATCGGAACGGGGCATTCTTCTGAGTCAATCTAGTCAATGGAGCTGCAATAGAAGAGAACCCCTCAACAAATCGGCGATAATAGCCTGGTAGGCTCAAAAAGATCCTGATCTCTGTAGCTGAAGTAGGACGCGACCAACTCTAAACTACCTCGATCTTCTGAGGATCAACCTTGATACCCTCTCCGGATACCACATGCCCCAAGAATGCCACAGAATACAACCTGAACTCACACTTGGAGAACTTAGGATATAGCTTCTGTTCTCGCAAAGTCTGGAGCACAACTCTCAAATGCTGCTCATGCTCCCCCAGTCTACGTGAGAAAATCAAAATGTCATCAATGAAAACAATGACAAAGGAATCAATATACGGCCTGAATACCCTATTCATCAAGTCCATGAATGTTGCTGGGGCATTAGTCAAGACAAAGGACATCACTAGGAACTCATAATGGCCATATCTCGTGCGAAAAGCAGTATTCGGAACATCCGAAGCCCGAATTATCAACTGGTGACACCCCGATCTCAGATCAATCTTAAAAAACACACGAGCACCTTGCAACTGGTCAAACAAATCATCGATGTGCGGCAAAGGATACTTTTTCTTCATGGTAACCTTGTTCAACTGGCGGTAATGAATACACATCCTCATGGACCCATCCTTTTTCTTCACGAATAGAACTGGAGCACCCCACGGCGATACACTCGGTCTGATGAACCCCTTCGTTAACAACTCCTCAAGCTGCTCCTTCAACTCCTCAACTCTTTCGGAGCCATACGGTACAGAGGAATAGATATAGGTTGGGTTCCTGGAGGTAAATCAATGAAGAAATCAATATCACGATCCAGAGGCATGCTCGGAAGGTCCGAAGGAAATATATCAGCAAACTCTCGAACAACTGGCACTGAATCTATCGTCGGAGACTCGGCGGTAGTGTCCCGCACATAGGCGAGGTAGGCCAAACAACCCTTCTCGACCATGTGACGAGCCTTCAGGAATGGAATAACCTGGCTGGCTGCACTAACTGAGGAACCTCTCCACTCTAGCCAGTTGTCTTGGCATGGCAATCTAGCACAGCATGATAAGGAGATATCCAATCCATGCCTAAAATAATCTCGAAATCAACCATGTCGATCAATAAGAGATACGCTCGAGTCTCGAACCCGAAAAACAAAATCACACAGGACCGACAAATCCGTTATAATACATGTGATCACGGCGTCTGAGGCTACTGCATCTGATCTGGCCGGGATAGCATAGAATCTAGCCGGAGCACCGGAAGACTGACCTCCGCTGGAATGAATAGGGGCCGGCAGAGATCCCCCTGCCTGGCCTCCACCTCTGGGACGACCTCTACCAGTCTTCCCTCCACCTCTGGGTGGACGAACCGCCGGTGCTGAAGGTGTAGGCTGACATCTCTGCTGAATGGCCTTGCCCTGAAGCCTGGGATAAGTCCTCCTCATATGGACTGGATCCCCACACTCATAACATCTAGTTGGTGGCATAGCCTGCTGCCCTGAAGAAGGACCCTGGACAACTAGGGGACGGTGAGAACTCTCTGGCATGGCACTGAAGTAAGGACTAGAAGACCCATGATGACCGGAATACCCGCCTGAGGAACCCTGAATGGTTGGTGGGCGGTAGGAACTCTCTAGAATGGCGCTGAAATAGGGCCTCACTGGAGCACCACGGGGAGGTGGTGAAGGAGCTGAATATGGAGGTCTGCTAGGCTGGCCTCTGCCAAACTGACCTCTACCCCTGGAGGGGGCACCTCTAAAATCTCCTGAAAATCTAGCTCTCTTATCCTGTTGACCCTGCTCTCTGCCTCTCGAACGATAACCCTCAATCTGGAGAGCTATCTCGACCACAAGCTGATAGGGAGTCCTTATCACCACCTCTCGGGCCATGTTGGCCCTAATACCTGAGTGCATCCCAGCTACAAATCTCTGCACTGTCTCAGCATCAGTAGGAATCATAAGGGAACGACGAGACAACTCAGAAAACCTAGCCTCGTAGTTTGTCACTAACATTTGTCTGTGCTCCAGCTGCTCAAACTGTTATCGCAGATCTTCCCTCTCGGAGGGTGGAATATACCTGTCTAGGAACAGCTGAGTGAACTTCTCCCAAGCGATGGAAGGGGAACCTTCCGGTCTAACTAGGATATAAAACTGCCACCATCTCCGGGCCCTGCCCTCAAGCTGATGGGACTCCAGTATCCTCATGTTGTGCCCTGCACCTATCAATAAATTCCTGGGCATCCTCGCCCTTCTCACCCCTATAGTCTCCCGAAGATAAGTACAGACGTCTCCATACCGATCTGCAAGACTCTACTAGGTTTGCCCGTGACTTGTGAGACCTACGTGAACCTGGCGCTCTAATACCATGTTGTCACGACCCAAAATACAAACTCAGGTCGTGATGGCGCCCAACACCGGGGTTAGGCAAGCCCACACTTAAATTACTAAGGATTTCTCCTATACTTGATTAAACATCCCAACACGTGCCAAGTTTTAAAGTTCAAAGCATTAATTGAAAAGTTAGCAAGCTATTTTTACCAAAAGCAGTCAAAAGAGGAAATATATATATACAGACCCGTAGACCAAAATAACAACTGCGTGTGTGCCAGGAACTAGTGTCACAAGTCCTACGGGCATACTAACAAAATATACAGAACATAATATACAATCCCACTGTCTGAAAGAAATAGACGGGAAATAAGCAAAAGAAAACTCCATGGTGCTGCCGAGGATCGTCAGGAGAAGCAGCTCACCGTGAAGTCGGGTCCAACTAAGATCAGAATCGAGCTCCGGTCTGATAACCAGATGCACCAACCTCAGAACCTGTACAATTAAGTACAGAAGTGCAGCATGAGTACATAAAACAAATATGTACCCAGTGAGTATCCCGCCTAACCTCGAAGAGGTAGTGACGAGAGGTAGACGTGATACTTACTAGGGTCAACATTTCGAAATAACATGATTTAATAGGAACTAGGCAGGCATAACAGTCGTAGAAATCACAAAGATATAAATTATCAAGTATAGTTGTATTTACCTTTGCATGTCAAATTTCACTAGCATATGATGTACTAAATTCCCTTATTAACATGAACCAGTTATACAATTACAACAAATTCCCAGTAAATCATATAGCACATAATAGGCCGGAGGTGTACGGCCGAAATGTCGCGAAAATAAATGTGCAATGCCGAGGGTCAAACGGCTCGAACCATAGATGCATCTATTACCCCACTCGCGAATCGAACATGCGACGCGGTTGACATAATAATTGGGATATTCCGCTCACGAATCATACATGTGACGCGGTGCCGTATACATACATAAAATTATCAATTTTTAAGGAACTAACAGAGATTATAAGAACTTAAGCAATATATCATGGAACACAACTTCCTAATATTCTCATGTCAAATCAAGGATAACAAGCAACTCAAAATATGTTTAGGAGTACATGTAAGGCACATATAAGCATGCTCGTGAGTCCTAGAACTACCCAACATAACATAGTAGTAGCAACGCACAGACTCTCTTCACTTCGTTCGTGCGTAGCCCCCGCAAATTAGGACATGCAATTATTTATAATCACCTATGGGGACAATTCCCTCTTAAAAGGTAAGAAAGAGACTCACCTCGTGTCGAATCTACTCCCCGAACCAAGAACGCGCCCGAAACTCCGAACTCTACACCCCAGGACTCGAAACTAGCCAAATGTTATACAAATTCATCAATTTATGCTCAAAGTATGGAAATCCTCCTACTACTAAGTCAAATTCGCCATTCTTGAAGAAATCCTAAAATCCAACCCCGGGCCCGCATGCTCGGATTCCAAAAATTTTCGAAGGAAACACTCACCCATAGCCTAAGGATCATTAATATACGATTTTTGAATGATTTCATAGCCAATTAACGGATACTTTTCTAAATTCTCGAAGGCCCTAGGTTACTACCCAATTTCCTAAATTTTCACTAATTAAGTAGTTAAATTCCACTAAGAATGCATGCATTAACTAACTCTAGGATTGAATCTACTTACCTTTTAGTGGTTGAGTCGTTGAGCCCTTTTCCCAAGCTCTCAAGTTGTTCTAATGGAGGAAGAAATGAAGAAATAATGAAGAATCCCGTATTAAGAAACACACTGTCTGACAGTGTTTCCGCACCTGCGGCTCGAGGACCGCACCTGCGAGCAAAGGCTCGCACCTGCGGAAATGGACGAGGAAGCCTGGGCCCGCACCTGCGGAGGGGAGACCTCACATGCGGCTCCGCTCCCTGCGGAACTTGGTCCGCACTTGCGAGAAATGGGCTGCGCGCTGGGGATCGCACCTGCGAGGCTGGGACCGTAGGAGCGGTCCCGCACCTGCGACTGCGCAACCGCACCTGCGGTCAACACCAGAACAGGTGCACCCGCAGCTATTTCAGCTAGTTTTTGGCCTCGTGTCGTGTCCGCGAGGCACCTGGGCCCACCCAAGCCCCCGTCCAAATATACCAATAAGTCCCAAATTATAATACAGACTCGCTCGAGCCTTCGGAACACCGAAAACAACGCTAAAACTCAAAATCACACCTCAAAACCCCTAGAACCAAACTTAGGAACTTTAAGTTTTCTTGACTTCGCTAACAACGCGCCGAACCAACCTATACTACTCGGAATGATACCAAATTTTGCAGGTAAGTCATAAATGACATAACGGAACTATTCCAGATCTCAGAATTCCGTTCGGACCTCGATAACACAAAAATACGTCCCAAACCACAATAGGAACTTAAGGAACTTCTTATTTCAATATTGGGTGCCGAAACGCTTCCGGGTCATCAGAAACCCATTCCGAACATACACCCAGGTCCGAAACCATCATACGAAGCTACAGGAAGCGACGAAACTCGATTCCGAGGTCATTTACCCAAAATGTTAGCCGAAGTCAAACTTGGCCTTAAAGGTCAACCTTAAGGAACCAAGTGTTCCTATAGCACTCTAACCACTTCCGAAACCCGTACCACCCGCCCCCGCAAGTCATAAATCACAATAATCCGCTATGGGAAGTTTCATTTAGGGAACGGGATTCGATAATGCAAAACAACCGATCGGGTCGTTACAAGAGTTGTTTAGAATGTTAGATTATTATTGGGGCGTAAAGACTTAAAGAAACTATTTTATGCTTTGTTGTTGTTTGTTATTGATTATTGAAACATTATAATAGAGTGGATGGGTAGTTATGTGATGGTTGGCTAGCCTAGTTCCACGATAGGCGCCATCACGACCTGTTAGGATTTGTGATCGTGACAAATATATATATATATATATATATATATATATATATATATATGTTGCGGCGTGCAACCTGATACCATCAATCCTCCCTTATTCCTCCGTAACAATTACAATAAAAATAAATAATAAATATGTGTTGCTATGTGCATCCCGATCCCACCAGCCCACCCTTATTACTCCTGAATATATCACCTTTATTCCTCATGTTGCGGCGTGTAACCCGATCCCACATGTCCACCCTTATTACTCCTTGTTTCAGCGTGAAACCCGATCCCACCATATAATAGTATAAATCAATCAACCTCAATTCAACAACTCAATTAAAAGAAATTCTACAACGAAAAGTATGAGTACACGGAAACGAGGGAACCACGTAACAATCAAAGGAATACAACAACGTTTACAAGGATACAAGTCATGTAAGGCACGTGATAACTTCACAGGTATTCACAATAATTTTGACTCGTAACAGATAAGCACGTAATCATAGAATAACTCAACAGTTAAGAGGTAACCATATAATAATGAAGGAGATGACAACAACCAAGGCATATAGAGGCCAAATAACAAATAGGAAGCAAATAAGGACTAAAAACTTCATAGAGCATGTGAGAGTAATATAAAAAAGAGACACCACATTTTATGACAATTTATTCAAGAGCATGGAAAGAGACTAGGCAATCTAACTGGTCAATCATATAAACTGTGTATCCACTTGTCACCTTGCATACATAATGGCTTTCACATATCCAAATAGCACAATTGACTCAATTCCTAAGGGGTGATTTTCCCACACAAATTTAGACAAGATACTTACCTCAATTCGGCCAATTCAATACACAATTTAGCTTTTCATTTACCAATTCACCGACGGTCGGCTCAATCTTAAAACTTTAGCTGTAATTTGTCTCTTCAAGTTTTCCGAGTATTCAACAACTCGAAATATCATCAAAGAAAAGTCCCATCCTTGAGACGTCCAGAACTCCCACTGAATAGCCTCTAATGACATCAACCGATTGAATCCACGAATTTTTTTTCTGGCGGGGCAACGTATCTCGTCACCTTCAATCTCAGCACCTTGGCTATAGAGTAATCCCAGTCTTCTAATATCCTCAAAGTCTTGAATGGATTACTGTTGTTGAGTATTTTTGACTTGTAAGAACCTAGTTGGATTTAAGTTCTCATACCTTCCCTTAAAACTCGTTATATGCCGCTACAGAGATGAAGCAACTATTTCGTTGTTGTTTCTTTCAACACATCAAAATTTTCCAAAAACATGAAATATTGTTTAGTCTGCTTACCACATCACGTTAATCCAACCCACCAAGGGGGAATTCCTATTCCCAAAATCACGTGCAATTGAAATGAAAGACCAAGAAACTGTTGTGTTTGGATTGGCAAACTCTTGCCTCCGTAAAGCTTGGTCCCTCTAACTCCCTTGGGCTTCGGTCCAACTAAGTCTTTCTTTTTTTTTGCTTACTCCACATTCTAGTTTCTATTGTTATTATTAATAACATGGACAATTCTTATATAATATCACCACCACGTAGGTCAATATACACAATATGAAACTGCTCAAGGCCATGTGCTGCCGAACAAAGCTTAAGTTTTCAAAACGACCGGTCGGATCGTTACATTGATTTAAAATGTAAAACCAGTAAAAGTAACCGTAAAATACTGAAAATAGATTAGACTATTAAGAGCCTGTGTGGATGGGCTTTTTAAGCACTTTTTAACTTGTGGAAGTGTTTGGCAACTAAAAAAGGGACGAAACTACACAAGCTACTTATTAAAATCAAAGTATTTATCCGTCTTTACTCATTGTTTAAACGTATTATAATAAATACCTTTCTAAATAAAACTAATTACCAGCCTATCCATCCCCAGTTTTGTTTGACCATCTGATATTCCCATTTGAAAGATCCACAATCATGTAAATATCATCATGAACCTCCATCGACGTTGCCAACAGTACTATACCGTGATAATCTTCTTTTCAACTGATTATTAGTCATTATCACATAAAAATAATGGATGTAATTTCAAATCTGGAAAAAAAAATTGAAACTCCATATGAATGAGTTCAAAATGCCAGATCTGATATTTTATAATGTTTTAATATTAAAATTCGTTAGTTATTGTCCTTTGATGTGTAGATTGTACCTTTGGTGTTGGTTTTTGGAGATTTATTGTATAAAAATTTAAATCTACCATTGAAGGACCTTGAAACTTGAAACTCATAACTTGGTTTGTTTGAGTTTTTAATTGTTTTGATCCGATCCTGCATGGGTTTGTTTGGAAAATTGATTGGAGGTTGTAGCTAAAATTTTAGTCAATTTGGTGGAGATTTTGTACTAAATTTTAGAAATTTGAGTTGAGATATAGTTGAACCAGAGAAGAAGACGAATTTGTATTGTATACCTAAATAATATACAAATATACCATTTCGGTATATAATTCATTTCGACTATATACCCTATTAGTATAGCTATATACTATATTGGTATCATATGCTAGTTGAATCATTTTTTGGTTGTATTAACTGTATTTAATTAGTACAATATTTGATTTTCTTTTAATGATAGTAATGTAGTACAATATCTTGAAATACTTTATTATATTAATATGTGGTACACTATTTTTTTTTATTTTTCTCTTTATGCATGTGTGTTATGTAATAGTGGTATAGTCATATAGTTGCCGATAATTAACCAGTAAAAACTATATACCGTGTTGGTATAGTTATATGCCATATTGGTATCATATGGTAGTTTGAACATTGTTTTGATTGTTTTAGCTGCATTTTAACTGAATTCTATTATAAAATTATTTATATGAACATGATTTGCAGTGTGGAATTTTTGTGTGCTGATGGACATAAATTATGTGTATTATGTAATAGTTTTTATAGTTATAGGCAATTGTTGGAACGATCTCATACAACTATATACCCCTGTTATTATACGGAATGAGCAAGTTGTTTTGCGAATATTTAGCTTGCAATACAAGCATGTAATTTTCTCCTACTTTTATTGCATTCTTTAATATTTTGGTACAGTAGTATAGTCGCGGATAGTTGTAGAAATATTTTAGAGCAGTCATATGCTCTGTTGGTATAGATATATATCATATTGGTATCACATGGTACTAGATATCTTTTTTGCTACTTATACTTTTATTGCATTTTTCAATATTTATTTATCATTTTTATTCTAACTAGTATATATGGAGATTTGGTTGATGTAGATTATATTTTTTCCCTCTATAACTGGTTGTATTACTGCTAATGAGAGAGTATGTACTGATATTTGTAGGGAAGGAGATCAAATTTTGCATGGCAACCACGTGTTGATTCTTAGAATTTGATTATGTAATTTATGATGCTCAGCAGTAGTCAATGTGATATTCAGTGAATTAGATCAAGTGACAACTGATATTATTTCAGTTTAATAATTGAATTTAAAAAATGAGAAATAAAAAAAACAAAAGGTATATTATACCAGTTATATTAATAAAAGGTGAACAAATATTTACTATATCAGTTATTTTTTTCTTATTGTATAAAAAAGAATACTAAAAAATAGTGAAAACAGTAAATGAAATTAGATTATGAAGAGAAAAGAATATTAAAAAAAGAAGTTAAATGAAATTAGAAAAGGAAAAAAGAAAAAAACAAGAAGAAAACGAGAAAAAAGAAAATGAGAAAAGAAAGAAAAAAGGAAAGAAAAAAAAGAAGCATAGAAATAAAAAAGAATTAGGAAAAAAGGAGAAATTTCCCCACAAAAACTACTATGGGTAGAAAATATAATTAGTTTGATGGGTAGGAAAATAAATGTAACGACCCGACCGGTCGTTTTGCGTTATCAGACACCGTTCCCCTAAATGAAACTTCCCATAGCGGCTTATTGTGATTTATGACTTGCGGGGGCGGGTGGTCCGGGATTCGGAAGTGTTTAGAGTGCTATAGAAACACTTGGTTCCTTAAGGTTGGTCTTTAAGGCCAAGTTTGACTTTGGTCAATATTTTGGGTAAATGACCTCGGAATCGAGTTTCGACGGTTCCGGTAGCTTCGTATGATGATTTAAAACTTGGACATATGTCCGGAATGGATTTTGAATGTTCCGGGAGCGTTTAGGCGCCCAATATTGAAATAAGAGTTCCTTAGGTTCCTATTGTGGTTTGGTACGTGTTTTTGAGTTATCGAGGTCCGAACGGAATTTCGATACCGGGAATAGTTCCTTTATGTCATTTATGACTTGCCTGCAAAATTTGGTGTCATTCCGAGTAGTATAGGTCGGTTCGGCGCGTTGTTAGCGAAGTCAAGAAAACTTAAAGTTCCTAAGTTTGGTTCTAGGGGTTTTGAGGTGTGATTTTGAGTTTTAGCGTTGTTTTGGGTGTTCCGAAGGCTCGAGCGAGCCCGTATTATGATTTGGGACTTGTTGATATATTCGGACGGGGGCTCGAGTGGGCCCAGGTGCCTCCCGGACACCACACGAGGCCAAAAATTAGCTGGAATAGCTGCTGGTGCACCTGTTCTAGTGTGACCGCCGGTGCGGTTGCCCAGTCGCAGGTGCGGGACCACTCCTGCGGTCCAGCCTCGCAGGTGAGACCCCCAGAGGGCAGCCCATTTCTCGCAAGTGCGGACAAAGTTCCGCAGTAGCAGAGCCGCGGGTGCGGTCTCCTCTCCGCAGGTGTGGGCCCAGGCTTCCTCGTCCATTTCCGCAGGTGCGAGCCTTTGCTTGTAGGTGCGGTCCTTGAGTCGCAGGTGCGGAAACCACTGTCAGGCAGTGTGTTTCTTAAATATGGGATTCTTCATTTTCTTCATCCATTAGAACACTTGAGAGCTTGGAAAAAGGGCTCCATGACCCAACCACTGTGAGGTAAGTAGATTCTATCCTAAAGTTAGTTAATGCATGCATTCTTAGCAGAATTTAACTACTTAATTAGTGAAAATTTAGGAATTTGGGTAGTAACCTAGGGATTTCGAGAATGTAGAAAACTTACCCGTGAATTGGCTACGAAATCATACAAAAATCGTATATTAGTGATCCTTCGGCTATGGGTGAGTGTTTCCTTCGAAAATTTTTGGAATCCGAGCAAGCGGGCCCGGGGTTGAATTTTACGATTTCTTCAAGAATGATGAATTTGACTTAGTAGTAGGAGGATTTCCATACTTTGAGCATAAATTGATGAATTTGTATAACATTTGGCTAGTTACGAGTCCTCGGGTGTAGAGTTCGGAGTTTCGGACGCGTTCTTGGTCCGGGGAGTAGATTCGACACGAGTAGAGTCTCCTTTCTAACCTTGTAAGAGGGAACTTTCCCCCTAGGTGCTTTAAATGACTACGTGCTAATGTTTGTGGGGGCTACGTACGCACAAAGTGATGAGAGTCCGTACGTAGCGACTATGATTGTTATGTCCGGGTAGTTAGGCATACACCATGCCTTATGTTTTCCTTGAAATGAACTATGTGTTTAGTGAATTCATATTACATGCGGCTTGTTTCCCTGAGATCATGGAATTTAAGTAATTTTAAGGAATTGATCACGAAAAGTAATTTATAAAGAATAAATGTGTGGATTATGTGTGCATGTGACCACTTTGCATTTTATATTCCGCGAGCGGAGTGTTATTTTCCCCACTCTCATGGGAGCGGGCCCTATGCCATGGCGAGATTGAAAGATATATATATGGTTCGGGCCGTTCGACCCTCGGTAATACACAGATATGATCATTATGATGGCTCAGGCCGGTTGTCCTTGACCTGTATGCGCATGTTAAATTGTTAAGAATTCTTTTATGGATCTTGAGTGGTCAGGTATATTTTTAAAGGAAAGGAAAGAATAATGAAATAGAAATTGTATATTTACTTCCAGTATTTATTTGAATTAATGTTATTTTAAATGTTTACTACTTTTATCATCCTTGTATATCTGTTACTGATATTATATCTTGCTAATCATTTGGTTGGACTTTAGTGAGTGTCAAGTCGACCTCTCGTCACTACTTCTTCGAGGTTAGGCGGGATACTCACTGGGTACATATTTGTTTATGTACTCATGCTACGCTTATATACTTAATTGTACAGGTTCTGAGGCTGGTGCATCTGGTTATCAGACCGGAGCTCGATTCTGATCATAGTTGGACCTGACTTCACGGTGAGCTGCTTCTCCTGACGATCCTCGGCAGCACCGTGGAGTTTTCTTTTGCTTGTTTCCCGTCTATTCCTTTTAGACAGTGGGATTTTATATTATATCTTTTGTACATTTTGTTAATATGCCCGTAGGACTTGTGACACTAGTTCCTGACACACACGTAGTAGTTATTTTGGTTTGTGTGTCTGTATATATATATATTGGCTCACTCCTCTTTACGACTGCTTTTAGTTAAAAATGGCTTACTATCTTTTCAATTAATGCTTTGAACTTTAAAACTTAGCACGTGTTGGGATGTTTAATCAAGTAAAATCCTTAGTAATTTAAGTGTGGGCTTGCCTAACCCCGGTGTTGGGCGCCATCACGACCTGAGTTTATATTTTGGGTCGTGAAAACAAATGGGTAGACAAGGGTAAATAGTTTTATTTTTGTGATTAACTGTGTCATTCCCGTAAAAAAGTTAAAATCTTCTTTAAAAAAGCCAAAACTAATAAGTTGGAAAACCCATTTTTTTCAAAATTGGCTTAAAAGCCATATTTCTTTGACCAAGTATATTATATTCTTATCCCTTATAATTTTTCTTAATTCCGAAATTACCCCTAAGTAGAAAACCCTACAACATATTATCTTTTTCTTTTCTCCATTCTTGTTGCAGCAACCTCTGCTTTCTTCTTCGTATATTAATTTCCAGCTTTCATTTTCATGGGGCAATTAATAAACACGTGTTGCATAATTGCGGAGAAACTTGAGAAATAATTTAACGATAGCCCACCAAATATGGTTTTAAGTTTCTGATTCCCAAATAAATAGGATATGAAAAGTCCAATTACTTCTGCAGTACTTCAGCTAATCTTCGTTCTCCATCTTGCCTGAATTTGAATTTGAATTTGAAGCTATGGAGAGAAAATATAATAATTTTCTTTATAATGTTAATAACTTTAAGGATATATCAGTCATTTTAACAAGAAAAAGTGCTTATCAGCACTTCTTTACCAAACACCTCATTAGTTTTTAATTTCAGCACTTTTACAAACAAGTAACTATTTATTTATAAAACAAGTTCCAGTACTTATAAAGTGCTTTTAAGCGCTTAACTTAAAAGCCACTATTTTTAAGCCACAAACGGCCGGTTCGCTTAAAGAGAATCTTTTTTATGATCAGGTCTGAATCATGTTGTACATGAGCAGGCTCCGTAAGATCGGGCTCTAAGTTTAGGATTAACATTGCATGCTTTTTACGAGAAATTAGATGTAAGATAACTGGAAGCCATGTTCTTTCTTTTAATTTTGGCGTAATACATACGGAGACACCTAAAGTTGGCACGATTTTTCATTTAGACACTTAAACTAGACCTCTTTCCATCTGAACTCAGATCTTAGGAATTCTCATACCAATTAAACACGTTTTTCGCTGGATTATTAATTAACCAAGGGCGTGTTATGCACGCACAGTCTATGTGGAAAAATTAACAATAATAAATCGTGCCACCTCATTTTTTTCTCCACCTCACCGTCCATCTCAACTATTTAGTGTTATTTCCACTAAAATACAAATATTACTAGCCCTAAACATATTACCACCCTCGTTCCTTGTACCCTCGATGAAAACGAAAAAGTGTCCTCCCACCGTTAAGCTTCTTCTTCTTCTTTCTGTCAATGGTGTTGGAATCTAGTGGTTCCAGTGATTTCTCACCGTATTTACAACGCTTCAAGGTCCAATCTCTCTTTAATTTCTATTTCTACAGTTTGGGCTTTTATTTGTAAGTTATTGATAAAGCTAGGGTTTTTTTGGGGTTTTCCTTTGTGCTGGTCCCTTGTCATTTTTTGTAAGGGAATATTATGGAGGATGAATATATTTTAACTCAATTTTATCACGGGGGTACATTTATCGAGCAACCTGTCCCAATATACAAAGGGGAATTAGATGCCTTTGTTGTTGCTATCGATAAAGACCATTTTAGTGTTGTCGAGTTGTCTGCTTATGCTAAAGACCTTGGGTATGCAGCTGTCGAAGGGTTTTATTGTCAAAAGGAAAAAGATGGTGAATTTATCAAAGTCTATTCCGATTTTCAATTATATGAATTCGTGAAATATTTAAAACATGATGATATTTTGGATGTTTATTTGCGTCATGGGGTGAGTCAGCATGAAGTAGTCGAAGAAAATATTGGTCGTTTATGTGGGACGGAAGTAAGTGGGGGTGGTAATGACCAATTTAAAGCTAGGGCAACACCACAGAGTAATATAAATACTGAAGAACCTATTGAGCCGCCTACTGAACCAACTCACAATGCTGATGAACCACCTATTGAGCCGCCTATTGAACCAACTTTAAATGATGCTGAACCAACTCAGAATTCTCCTGAACCAACTGTAAATGCTGCTGATGGAGATGAACCACCGGACCATAATGTTGATGAAGATGGAGTGCAATCAGATGTTGAGAGTAGTGACTCAGAAGAAGATGTTCTTCCTAAAGATGATAATTCAGATGTTGATGATGAATTGAGATCTTTAAGGGCTGAAAGGAGGAGCAAGAGGCAGGGAAAGCAGAGGAAAAAACCAATTGCTACAGAGGAGATACCACTCGGAGAATCAGGTATTGACAGAGGATTTGAGGATATTGGAAGAAACAAGACTTCAAGATATGTTGGTAGATTAGGTGGTGATGAGCAATTTATTGATAGTTCAGAGGATGATAGTGAAGATAGCTCAGAAGAGTTAGATCCTGAAGCTATTCCTGGTGTTGATATACCAGCAAGAAGGAGGAGTACAAAAGTCAGGTATGATCCTGATTGTGAAGTTGCTATATTTGAACTTGGGATGATTTTTGAGAATGCTATAGAGTTTAGGAAAGCATTAGCAGATTATGCAATTGAGTACAAGGTGCAAATTAAATTGAGACCAAATGAACCACATAGGGTGAGGGCTAAGTGTAAATCAAAGAGATGCAAATGGGTGTGCTATGCTTGTATAGATAGAGATTCAGGTGATTTTAAAGTAAAGAACTACTACCCAGTACACAAATGTGATACTTCAAACAAGAATAAGGTGTGCACTTCAAAGTTTGTTGCAAATAAATTCAAAGATGAAATAACTAAGCATCCCCACATTAGGATATGGGAAATACGGGAGTTGTGTAGGGACAAACTACGATTGTATGTTGGCAAGACAATTTGTTATAGGGCTAAACTGTGTGTTCTCAGAGAGTCCATGGGTGCTTGGAATATGGAGTTTGCAAGGTTATGTGATTATGTTGATATGATAAAACAGACCAATTCTGGTAGTTCATGTTGGGTAAGGATGGACAGTGAAACTGAGCCGGGGAAAAATATCTTTGTTTACTTTTATGTGTGCTTTGATGCATTGAAGAAAGGTTGGTTAGAAGGATGTAGGAGAATCATAGGTTTTGATGGTTGTTTCCTAAAGGGTGCTTAAGGTGAGCTTCTAGTTGCTATTGGCAAGAATGGAAATCAACAAATGTTTCCTATAGCATGGGCAGTTGTGGACCAGGAGACGAAACATAGTTGGAGTTTTTCATCAACTACTTGAAAGATGATTTGCAATTGGTAACTGGAGAAGGATTGACTGTGATGAAAAATATGCAAAAGGTAATTATTATTCTATTTTGGTTAAGTTCTTAATTATTCTATTTTTTTGGTTAAGTTCTTCATTATTCTGTTTTTTTGGTTAAGTTATATGTTATTTTGTAATCTGCTGCTGTTGTTTTAGGTGTTGCTATTTTTAGTAATCTGTTAGTTGTTCATTAGTAATCTATTAGTTATATTATGTTTTAGGTGCTGCTGGTTAAGTTATATTTTGTTTTTAGTAATCTGTTAGTTTTTAGTAATCTGTTTTAGTAAAGTTATTGAGTATTATGTTTTGGTTAGGGATTTGCTGCAGCTTTGAATGAAGTTTTACCCAACGTTGAATTTAGGATGTGTGCTAGGCATATTTGGTCTAATTGGCATAAGAAATGGAAAGGAGAGGAAAGGAGAAAACAGTTTTGGAGGTGCTCTAAATCTAGTTATGAAGTTAAGTTTAAGGAGGAGCTTGAGAAAATGGACAAACTTGGTAAGGATATTTGTAGGGATTTGTTACATTATCCAAAAAATTCATGGGTTAGAGCTTACTTTGAAGTGTCTTCCAAGTGTGATGTTGTTGAAAATAATATGTGTGAGACCTTTAATTCATGGATTTTAGCTTCTAGGCATAAATCAATTATAACTATTTTGGAGGAGATTAGAAGGAAAATAATGACTAGGCAAGTGTGTATGTTGAAATTTGTTGATACTTGGATATCTGATATATCACCAATAGCAAGGCTACTGTTAGAGGATAGCAAAGAGCTTGCTAGAAAATGTACTGTCCTTTGGAATGCTGATGTTGGATTTGAGATTGGAGAAGGACTGCATAAGCATGTAGTTAATCTGACTGATAAGGTTTGCACTTGTAGAGCTTGGCAATTGAGGGGTATTCCATGCCAACATGTTGTTCTTGCATACTATCACATAGAGAAAGAATCTGAACATGTTGTGGAGCATTGGTATAAGAGGGATACCTTCTTAAAAGCATACAAGTATTTCATCCAACCTATGACAAATATGAAGATGTGACCTGAAACCAACAATCCTAAGATAGAGCCTCCAAAACCTAAACCCATGCCTGGTAGACCTTAGAGGAACAGAATAAAAGGCAAAGATGAACCAAAAAAGAAATATGGAAAGTTGTCCAAGTGTGGAGTGAAAATGACATGTTCTAAATGCCATCAACAAGGACATAACAAAAGATATTGTAAGGTAAATGTTTCTTGTTGTTCATATGATTCTGTTATGTAATATGTTCTAGTAATCTGTTATGTTATGTAATCTATTGCTCAATGTTCCATAGGCTGAAAATTGGATGCCTTCACAACAAGGTATCCAAAGCTCACAAGATGCTAGACAACCTGATGCAGCTGGAAGCTCAAGCCAACCTACAAACTCTGTGTGTTTTGATACAACAAGGGTTAGAAGGGTTAATGAAGCTAGAAGCTCAAGCCAACCAGCACCAAGTTCAACAGATACTAGCAGGCCTGCTAGAAGAGGATTAGGTAGTCAACTTCCTCTAAAGGGTAAAGCAACTACCAGCCAAAAGAGAGGAAGGGGTGCAAGTAAAGAAGATGCTGAAAAAGGAGCAGAAAAAGGTCCAAAAATGTTGTATTTGACATCTACACAGCTGCAAGTGGAACTCAAATGATAAATGTATATATTTATACATATTTCATCTATAATATGACTTAAAAATAACTTACTCATTGTGGTTCATAGTTTGGCAAACTGCAGCCCGGAACATCAACCCAACGAGTTATTGTAAGTGGTTCATCTTATAAGAGTGCAACTCCAACAGGAATTGACCTTGGTTTTAAGGCTAGAGGTTTGAGGTGGAAGGGTCAAGATGCTATCACAACTTCCCAATTGCAGCAGATGAAGTCAAAAGTCAGCAAGAAGTAGTATCTTAGGAACTTATTTTGGGATCTATTTTCTGAAAGAACTTGGTTGTATTCAGTTGTATCGTAGGAACTTTTTTTGGGTACATGTTAGGCGGCATCTACTTCAGTCTATTCATTACTTATGTTGCTGCTGTAATGAACTTCAGCAGTCTTGTTATGCTGATGCAGTTAAGTATTCTGTTCATTAGCCTTGTTTTTCATTAATTATACAGTTTTTTTAAGTGGTATATGACAATAGCAGTCTTAAAGTTGTATATTACAGCAGTTTAATACATCAACAACTGTATATTACAATAGTAGTTTCAAAATCCAGAAGTTTATAACAATATTCAGAAGTTTGTAACAAAATTAAGTTGTACTGAATTTTATAGCAACAAAAGCTGAATATTACAACAGAATCTTGACAACATAAGTTTATAGCAACAACACCAACATTACATATTAATCAACAAGACCTAAGACAAACAACACCTAAAAGAACCAAAGTACATCAGTCCTACATTTTCCATAAAACGACCAACAATACAACAACAATCGTCAAAAGGATCAGTCCTACAATTTCCATAAAATGACCAACAATACAACAACAATCGTCAAAAGGATCCGTCTTCTTTTTGCTCGAACTTTCTCCTCTTCAAAGCTTTTACTCCCTTTAATAAACCCCAAATTATTTCTTCGCTTGCGTAGGCATCTCATCGTCATACCAACAAAAATAATCACATCCGCCCTTTTTCTACAAATATAACAAAACACTTTTAATCAATATTTATCAAATAAAATGATTCATAAAACAGAACTTACATATTATGAACAAAAAATTTACCTTTTCGATTTTGCAAGCAAAAAACCTACGACCTGAGTTTAATTGGGTCCAAGAAGTATTCATCTTTGGATAAACACCACACTTACACATTCGTGCGGCAGGGCAAGGTGACATTGACGAGTTTGTCGATTCCGATAAGTTCGACATTAATAAACACGACAAAAACAGAAATGAGAGGGAGAAGAGAAGAGAAGAAATTAATTGACACCAACAAGAGAATAGAAACGAGAGAAAAAAGAGAAGAGAAGAAAAGAATTGACAAGAATTCTGTTTGAGAATTGCTGGAGAAATCTCAGAAAGAAGAGAAGAGAACAAATAGGTTTTCTAATAATTGGGAAGAGGATTAAGGTTTAAATAATAATTGTGGATGGATGTTACCGTTATGTGTCTAATTGAGAAAGGAAAAATCAGTTGTTGGAAAGTTTCACGCGCCTAAATAGGTTTGAAGTCACGTTATATGTCACCAGCGAAAAACGTATTTAATTGGTATGAGAATTGCCTAAGATCTGAGTTTAGATGGAAAGAGGTTTAGTTTAAGTGTCTAAATGAAAAATCGTGTCAATTAAGTGTCTCTGTATATATTACGCCTTTAATTTTTTGTCTCTTTTTCAAACAATATTCAGCTTTAATATTGGCTTTATTCAACGTCATTGTTGGGTATCGTATAAATAGTGATTCGATCTTCATTTAATATTAGCTTTATTCAACCTCCTCCATTCTCAATCCTCCCTTTCCACTGACAAAGAAGTTGAAACCCTTTACCGCATCATAGCAATAACAGAAACACCAGAGGGACTAAAACAATCACTTAAATCATCACAAATCCACTTATCATAATTGATAGAGTTCTCAAAAGGATACGGTTTTCTCACTCAAACCTATTACAAGCTTTAGAGTTCTTTGAATTTGCAGATAAGCGTAAAGGGTTTTACCATACTGGTTTTCTTTAGACACCATGTTGTATGTACTTGGTAGGAGTCGTAACTTTGACAAGATTTGGGAGGTTTTAGTAGAAATGAAGAGAAAAGATCAATCTTTATTAACCCCAATAACAGTTCAAGTTGTTTTGAGTAGAGCTTCTAAGGTTTGTTCAGTTAGGCAAATTGTTGAGGCTTTTTGGGGCTTCAAATAACTGTTGAAAGAGTTTGGTGTTGATTGTTTTAATGCATTGTTGAGGGCTTTGTGCCAGGAGAAGAGTATGAGTGATGCTAGGAATGTGTACCATAGCTTGAAGTATTAGTTTAGGCCAAATTTGCAAACTTTTAATATACTTTTGTCTGGTTGGAAGTCATCAGAGGATGCAGAGGGAATTTTTGATGAGATGAGGGATTTGGGTGTTGAACCAGATGTTGTTTCGTATAATTGTTTGGTGGATGTCTATTGCAAAGGTAGAGAGATAGAGAATGCATTTAAGGTGATGAAGGAGATGAGAGAGAAGGATATTACTCCCGATGTGATAACTTATACGAGTTTAATTGGAGGGTTGGGGTTGGTTGGACAACCTGATAAGGCGAGGGGTGTTTTGAAGGATATGAGGGAGTATGGATGTTATCCAGATGTGGCAGCTTATAATGCTGCAATTAGGAACTTCTGCATTGCGAAGAGGATTGGGGGCGCGTACAGTTTGATGGATGAGATGATAATGAATGGCTTGAGCCCCAATGCCACTACTTATAATGTG
This sequence comes from Nicotiana paniculata, assembly GCA_005239505.1. Classification (NCBI taxonomy): domain Eukaryota; kingdom Viridiplantae; phylum Streptophyta; class Magnoliopsida; order Solanales; family Solanaceae; genus Nicotiana; species Nicotiana paniculata. The sequence goes on from ML355269.1 coordinate 23,032, forward strand.
TTCTTAAGGTCATTTTTTGGGCTAATGATTTGAGAAGTTCATGGTCTTTGTACCAGAGGATGAAGGAGACTTGGTGTTTACCGAGTACACAGTCATGTATTTTTTTTTATCATGTTGATTAGGAGACACGATAAGGTGGAGATGGCACTTGAGTTGTGGGATGACATGATGGAGAGAGTATATTTTGGTTTCTGATGTTTTGTTTGATTTTCTTTGTGATGTGGGAAAATTGGCAGAGGCAGAACGATGTTTCTTGAAAATGGTGGATAAAGGGCAAAAGCCAAGTAATGTTTCTTTTAGGAGGATCAAGGTGCTTATGGAATTGGCTGGCTAATAAACAGGAGGCCCTTAAGCTTTTGTCAGAAAAGATGGCTTCTTTTGGTTCCTCCACCCAACTGATCCAAGAGGATAAAGCGGAATATGATTTATGAACAAGCAAGTTCTGACTTTGCAACTTGCTGAATGCTGACTATTATTCTTGTGCCTCTCTATGGTCCCATGAGTTCTTCAGTTCGCAATTGGATGCATTAGTTTAATTATGTAGAGGTGGACTCTTCAATCAATGGGCCTTTGTCTATAGGAACCTAATGTAGAACTCGACAAATGAGGTTTGTTTATTTATGTATTTAGAGTTTATAAAGTCAATTGCATTACTTTCCTTGTTCGCTTGCTTTTTTGGTTATTTTTTTCCAATTATTATTTCTGCATGTTCTTTCCGAATTATTTGGTGAGAGTGATTCTATGAACCTTGATATCATCTTGCATTGGATCCTAGGTTCTTGTCAGGCTTGGGGAAGCTTGAATGACCTGATCTCAGTTAATATTATATTAAGAATTGTGGGTTCAGTTTAGGCTGAGAACATGTAATTATCCCTTCTGAGCTAAGTAACATTTTGTGTTTTAATCTTCTAGCCACGAAGGCTGATATAGGCTAATAGAAATATTTTTCTGCCATTTCATTCTTCCATTTTGAGGTATCATGAGAATTTTGGCTCACCTGCTAATCAGTAGTAGTAGTAGTGTCGTCCAGATGTTATGTGTGCTTGCTTATTATTGTTGTGCAGATGATATTATCAGTGTGAAGTATGTTTATAGATGTTTGGTAGACTGCCACAATTATTACTCCTGTCAGCTATAACTTGAATATCCGAGAGTGAAATCTCTTTCTTTTCTTATATATATTACTGAATAAATTTTCTCTGTACTAGATAGAAATAACTACAACACTAAACTGAATCTCTCTTGTTAAACTTTCAAACTACTCTCTCCGGTAAAAGTTCTCACTCTTTCTTTTCCATAACATCTTAAAAACAACACTTTTCATTCCAAAACTACTCCTGAAATTAGGTGAATCTGTAAATTTCTTAGAGAGCCTCTTTTCTACTAAAGGGCAATGGTGGAGTAAGTATATATCAGTATTGTTTTTTTTTTCGTTTTACTAGATTTCATTCTTGAAACATGGCATTCAGATGTTTAGACAATGTTGATGGAAGTTATATGGGGTGTATTTGGTATAACGGAAAATGTTTTTTTGGAAAATAAGTAGTAATCTTATTCATTTTCCGGTGTTTGGTACGCAAATTAAGGAAAATAACTTCTCAAGAGTATTCATAAATAATTTAGATACAATAAACATGAAGTCATATCCAAGGAGAGGTGTCATGGTGTATGTTGTTCGCTGATGATATAAATCTGATTGATGAGACACGAGGCGACGTGAATGGGAGACTGGAGGTACAGAGGCAGGCCCTGAAGTCTAAAGGTTTCAAGTTGAGTAGGACTAAGACGGAATATGTGGAATGTAAGTTCAGCGACGTGAAATAGGAGGTTTCAAGTCAGGCTTGACTCACATGTCATACTCAAGAGAGAAAGTTTTAAGTACTTAGGGTCAATTATCCAGGGAGATGGGGAGATCGACGGGGATGTTACGCAATGTATTAGGGTGGGGTAGATGAAATGAAGGTTAGCGTCTGGAGTCCTGTGTGACAAGAATGTGCCCCACCGAAACTCAAAGGTAAGTTCTATAGAACGGTGGTTAGACCGGCCATGTTGTATGGAGCTGAGTGTTTGCCAGTCAAGAATCCACATATCCAGAAGATGAAAGGAGCAGAAATGAGGATGTTGAGATGGATATGTAGACACATTAGGCTGGATAAGATTATGATTGAAGATATTCAAGAGAGGGTGGGCGTGGCTCCCATGGACGACAAGATGCGGAAACCGCGACTTAGATGGTTCAGACACGTGCGAAGGAGAAGCCTAGATGCACCGGTTAGGAGGTCTGAGCAGTTGACTTTGGCAGGTACCAGAAGAGGCAGAGGGCGGCCTAAGAAGTATTGGGGCTAGGTGATCAGGCAGAACATGGCGCGGCTCAGATTTCCGAGGACATAGCTCTTGATAGGAACATACAGAGGTCAAGCATTAGAGTGGTAGGCTAGGGGGTAGTCGAGATTTCTTCTCTCTTTGTACAGGGTAGTCTGATAGAGTTTTGTGTAGATTTGTTAGAGGCTTATGTTGGGTCCACATTGTTGTTTTGCATAGTTTTATGTTATTGTCCTTTCACTTATTCGTTGTTGTTATTTTCTTTCTGGCATCTTTTGTTGTTACATGCCTTTTCTTTTCTGATATTATTGTCTCTCCTATTGAGCCGAGAGTCCCCGAAAAACAGTCTCTCTATCCTTTTCGGATTAGGGGTAAGGTCTGCGTACACTCTACTCTCCCTAGACCCCACTAGTGGGATTTTACTGGGTATGTTGTTATTGTTGTTCAAACATGAATCCGTAAAACTTCGAACCAACAACCTCCCGAACCCACAAATTTCATAACCTTCTAAATCGCTAAATTTTCGAAACCGCGAAATTCCGAACCCGTTAATTTTATAATTTCTAAACTCGTGAACTTCCAAACACATATACCTCTGAACTCATAACTTAGGAACTTGTAAAATTTCAAACATGTAAACCGAAAGATGAAAAAACTAAAACTGAAATTATATAAAAAATTTATTTTTGGGGGGAGGGCGGGGGTGCAGAAAAAGAAAAACAGAAATTTGAATAGGGTGGATGGTGCAAAAGAAAAAAAAACATAAACTTGAAAATTACAAAAAAATGTTAAAATTCTTTTTATTGTGCAGGGGTGAGGGGTGGGTGGGAGGGGGAGAGGGGAGAAGAACTAAATTTTTNCAGAGAGGGAGGGTGTAGTAGGGTGGGTGATGACGAATAAAAAAACTAAAATTTGAAAAAGAAAAAGCCTTTTGGAAAGAGAGGGTGGGGTGGCGGTGGGTAGGCACGTGGTGGGGTTAGGTGGTTGGGTGTGGGGGTATGGGACGGGTTGGTGAGGGTGGGGAAGGTTGAGAAGGTGTTTTGGAAAATTTCCCTTCTCTTGATAAGGAAAACAATTGGAGGAAAATGAGTTCGTAAGGAAAATATTTTCCAAAATATTTAATATTTTTCGAAAATTTTCCTTCGTACCAAACACACCCTTAATAGGAAAATGTTTTCCAAGAGGAAGTCATTCTCGCGTGAAAATCATTTTTCCAGAGGATTCACCTTCTTTCTTGGGTTACAAATAAAACAAATGAAGAACTTTCGTTTAACACTACAAAAAATAGTTAAAATTGTGACGGAAATTTTGTGACAGACAAGTTGTTCACAAAATTGTGACGGAATTTTATCGGATTTGTGATGGATCATCCTTACATAGCCTAAAATTTGCTAAAAAATATAATATTTCACAAAATTTTTATTTGTGACGGATTTGTAACAAAGTTGTGACGGAACGTAGAGATGGCAAAAATAAATTGTCACGAAATTATGGCGGTAAAATAATCTGGCGAAATTCCATCACAAAATTGTCACAATATTACAAATAAAAAAATAACTAATAGAAATTATATTTTTGTGACGGCCGAATGCGTCACAAATTTGTGATTTACATCTAAATCTGTCACAAAATTAAAAAATCTTTAAATTGGTAATAATTTTGACAAATGTCTGGCGTGTTATAAATATATATTATATAATGGATGTTCATTTAGTACTCCATTGTAAATAAGCTTCCT
>MDKI01155395.1:0-18683 GCA_005239505.1 Nicotiana paniculata
AATAACGCTCTATGATTTGTTTTTGAGCTGTCATCCGTATCAATGTTGCTTCTCTCCGTGGTTTGAGTAGGTCCAGGTTGATCCTTAGTTCGTCGTCATTTTCACCTTCCGTGGCTGTTGAGAACCTTGTGCTTGGTTCGCCAATATCCATAGGTACTAAGGCTTCTGATCCATAAACAAGTGCGAACGGAGTTTCTCTCGTGGCTATTTTTGAGGTTGTTTTGTATGCCCATAGTACCGCTGGTAATTCATCAGGCCAGTTTCCTTTGGCTTTATTTATCTGCTTCTTTATATTGTTGATGATGACCTATTCATTGATTCATCTTGACCGTTGGCCACGGGGTGGTACGACGTTGAAGTGATCCGCTTGATTTGCCAACTTTCGAAGAATTTCGTGATTTGTGAGCCTATGAATTATGGGCCATTATCACACACGATTTCCTTTGGTATTCCAAAGCGGCATATTATGTTTCGCCATAAGAAGCTTTTAAATTCCTTTTCTCGCACTTGTTTGAAAGCCTCTACCTCTACCCATTTTGTAAAATAGTCGGATAGTACGAGTAAAAATCGTACCTGTCCTTTAGCTGTGGGTAAAGGTCCTTCTATATCCATCCCACATTTCATGAAAGGCCATGGGGATATTATTGGATGTAATAATTCCGCTGGTCGATGCATTTTATTGGCAAACCTTTGGCACCTGTCAAATTTGGATATGAAATTCTCGGCTTCTTCTTCCATCTTAGGCCAATAATATCCTGCTTTGATTAGTGTTTTCACTAAGGATCTTGCCCCTGAGTGATTTCCAACACTTCGTGGACTTCTTTCATCACAAATTCCATTTGGTTAGGCCCAAGGCATTTATCTAGGGGTCCTCCGAACATCTTGCGATAAAGTAAGTGGCGAATAAGGCAGTACTGTGCAGCTTTGCGGCGTAGTTCTTGAGCCGCTTTCCTGTCTTCAGGTACGGTGCCATTCTGCAAAAAATTAGGAATTTCATTTCTCCAGTCACATGTTAGGTTGTTGAAAGTTACCTCATTCCTGTCCTGGTCTATTATTTAATGAAATAGTTGACCAACAATTGTATTGTCTTTGTTCGTTACTTCCGTGACTGCTGCAAGGTTAGCTAATGCATCTGCCTCCGCATTTTCCTCTCTAGGTATTTGCACTACCTTCCATGTTTTGAATTGTCTCACAAGCTCTCGTGCTTTTTCAAGATACTGTTGCATTCTAGTTTCTCGAGCGATGTAAGTCCCCTGTATTTGATTTATTACCAGTTGGGAGTCGTTGTTGATCACAATTTGCTCGATTGAGAGCTCCCGTGCAAGTTCAAGCCCTGCAATAACAACTTCGTACTCTGCTTCATTGTTAGTGATATGATAACACTTTATAGCTTGTCGTGTCTTTTCACCCGTGGGTGATATTAAGACTATGCCTAAGCCATCACCTTTTACATTTGAAGAACCATCAGTGAACAAGGTCCACAGGTCTGGATTAACACCGTTAAAGAGGTGTAATTCTTTTTCTACTTCAGATGCAATGCCATTACTAAAGTCAACAACAAAATCAGCTAGTATTTGAGACTTAATTGCAGTCCTAGGCTGATAAATTATCTCATGCTCACTTAATTCTATGGCCCATTTGGCTAATCTTCCTGACAATTCTTGTTTATGCAAAATATTTCTTAAAGGATATGAGGTCACAACAGTGATTGGGTGGCATTGAAAATAGGGTCGTAATTTTCTAGATGCCATTATTAAAGCTAAAGCTAACTTTTCCAGATGTGGATATCTAGTCTCAGCATCTAGCAAAATTTTACTTACATAATAGATAGGTGATTGTTTACCTTTTTCTTCTCTTACCAATACTGCGCTTACAGCAATTTCTGAGACAGCCATATAGATGTACAATCTTTCCCCTTCTTTTGGATTTGAAAGCACTGGTGGTTTCGATAGATAAATCTTCAGGTTCTTGGGGGCTTGCTGACATTCTTCAGTCCATTCGAACTGATTCTATATTTTGAGAACTGAGAAGAATTTAAAACTTTTTTTTGGAAGATCTAGAAATAAACCTCTCCAAAGATGCTATTCTTCCTGTCAATATTTGAACCTCCTTTTTATTTGTTAAAACATTAGGTATTTCCTTTATGGCTTTAATTTGAGCGGTATTTACCTCTATTCCTCTGTTTGATACAAGGAAACCCAAAAATTTGCCTGATAGCACTCCAAAAGCGCATTTCTCTAGATTCAACTTCATATTATACCTGCGTAAAATATCAAAAGCAGTAGATAGTTGCTGAAAATGGTCTTGTGCTTGTGTTGATTTTACCAACATGTCATCGATGTACACCTCCATCGTTTTTCTCAGACATTCTTGGAACATCTTGGTCACTAGCCTTTGATAGGTGGCTCCAGCATTTTTTAGGCCAAAAGACATGACTTTATAACAATAAGTTCCCCTATTCGTGATAAATGCGGGGTTTTCCTCGTCTAAAGGATCCATTTTAATCTGATTATAACCAAAATATGCATCTAGAAAGCTTAATAGTTCATGACCTGCGGTAGCATCAATAATTTGATATATATGAGGCAATGCGAATGAATCCTTGGGGCATGATTTGTTTAAATCAGTATAATCTACGCATACTCTCCACTTGCCATTCTTTTTAGGTACTACCACGGTGTTTGCCAACCAGTTAGGGTACATTACCTCTCGTATTGAACCAATCTTCAAGAGTTTCTGTACCTCTTTGTCGATCACTTGGTTATTGAATGGTCCTTGCTTTCTTTTCTTCTGCTTAACAGGTACGAAGGATAGATCTTCATTTAGTTTATGAGTCATCACTTCTGGTGGGATGCCTGTCATATCTGAGTGGGACCACGCAAAACAGTCTGCGTTAGCCTTTAAATAATCAATTAACTTACCTCTTCGAGTGGGGCTTAGCCTCGTGCCTATATACACTTTTTGCTCAGGTTTTTGTTCAGATAACGGAACAGCTTCGAGCTTCTCCGTACTTGTTTTGATGTGCTCATCTTCCTACAGTTCATGAATGACATCCAGTCTGGAACCCGCATCTGTGTGGTATAGTACACCTTCCGTGGTAACTTTACTCTTCTGCTCGTAAGTATTTTCTTTCGTGCCTGTTTCAGCAATAATATCTTCCGTACCTATTTGGGCAGTAATTTTTTCCATGTCTGTTTTGGCGGTGTTACCTGTTTGGGAGATTTCCTTATCTCGTAATTCTTCCACTTCTATTTTCTTGTTGTAGTGTACCACAGAATTTATATTTTGCGGTCTGCTGATCTCCTTTGATTCGTTGAATCCCCCATTCAGAGGGAAATTTAATTACCTGATGCAACATGGAGGGTATTGCTTTCATGTTGTGGATCCATGGCCTTCCAATGATCACATTATAAGCCATGTGATTATCGAATACTTGGAACCTAGATCTTTTGATCACCCCCTCAGCATAGGTGTTAAGCTCAATTTCTCCTTTTGTTATAACCGTAGAGTTATCAAACCCGGATATGGATCGTGCTTTTGGGATTACTTGATTCCCCAGTAGTATTCTTCCACGACTCTTAGCAAAATGATATTGACTGAACTGCCTGAATAAATCAACACTCTTTTCACGTTAGTTTCATGAATAAGTAGAGATATTACCAGAGCATCATTGTGCGGAAGCTTTAATCCGCTGCTATCTGCATCATTGAAGGTTATATCGTCCTCTCCACGAGCATGTTTCCCATGTGTAATTTTGAACTTTGTGGTTGTTTTGCAAATTACTCCGTTTACTTCTTCACCACCGTGCATTATGTTAACGGTTCGTTTTGGAGATGGAGGCTTTGGGGGATCCTGCCTATTCCTCATGTATGCTTGTTTACCTTTATCACTAAACAATTATGTTAAATAGCCTTGTTTTAACAAATTTTCTACTTCTCCTTGTAGAAATCTGTAATTCGCAGTTTTATGCCCATGATCGTTGTGAAATTCACACCAGTGATCTGGGTTTCTTCTACTTGGATTTGACAACATCTCTTTGGGCCATTTGACCTTGTCTCCCATGTTCTTCAATATTGAGACAAGTTCAGTAGTACTTACGTTAAAGGTATGATCCCCAATTTGAGTACTACCTCTAGGTCGTTCATCTCGATCTTTTCTAGATCTAGATGAGGATGAGATTACATCTCTTCCTTTTAGTCTATAGTCCGACATAGTGTTTTCGAACCTGGGGCGGATATCGCGTTCGAGGGTCCTAAGTAAGGACCGTACCTGTTTTTACCTGATCTTCTATCTAATTCAGGTCGTCTGGATCTGGAATGATCTTCATCTCTCGAACGAGCAATGGTATCTTCTTCTATTCTGAGTTTAGTACTATACCTGTTATATACATCGTTCTATGTTGTGGCGGGGAATTCCCTTAGATTCTCCTTAAGTCGCCTGGTGGCTTCTGAGCTTTTATCGTTCAAATTGCTTGCAAATGCCATGGCTTCCCATTTATCAAGCACCCTGGGTAACTGCATTATTTATCATGGAAACCTATCTACAAACTCACGGAGTAGTTCCATGTCTCCTTGTTTTATTTTGAATATGTCTTCCATTCTTTTCTTAACTTTTTGTGCACCAGAGTGTGCTTTTATAAATGAATCTGCAAGCTTAGCAAAAGAGCCAATAGAATTTTCAGGGAGAAGAGAATACCAGGTTAGAGCTCCTTTGGTAAGTTTTTCCCTAAATTTTTTGACAAGGACTTATTCAATCTCTTGTTTCGTTAAGTCGTTGCCTTTTACCCCAGTTGTGAAATCAGTCACATGGTCGCGTGGGTCAGTTGTTCCATCATATTGGGGAATGTCAGGCATTTTAAACTTCTTGGGTATAGGCAAAGGTGTCGTACTAGGATTCCATGGTTGTTGAGAATATCTATCAACACCGATGCCTTTGATAACAGGTGGTACACTAGGAATTTGTTCGATGTGATCGTTCTGCTCCTTCATCTGTTTCTGCATGGTTAACAGTAAAATTTGTAATTCTGAGTTATTAGATATACCTGGTCTCATTTCGAGAGATTCATTAGGAGGATCTCCTCTTCTTGAGTTTGCCAACCTATATTGAGGATTTTCCATGGTGATGGTGTTATTAGGGGGTGGCGTTGGCGGTATAGGCAACGCTGCTGGTAATCCTCTCGCAAATTCCTGCAAAGCTTGGCTCACATACTCTGCAATAATTTGCTTTACATGATCTTGTTCCATAGTTTGATCATTATTACCATCGTTGTTATTGGATCTTTCTGGGGATTGTTCCCTTGAACCACATGGGGTTCCTGAAGGTGATGGAACTTGGGTTCCACTTCTTTGCTGGCTATTGTCGTTGGGGTTTGACATAATTCAAAGGATATAACTTGGAAAGTAAACAAAGATTATCAGATTCCCGGTAACGGAACCAATTTGTTTAACCAAAGAATTAGACCCTTTGACTAAAGCTTATTTTTAAGATGAATACGGGTTACTGATAATCGAGATAATGGAAAAATGAATAATAGAGAATATTACAGAAATAAAATATCATAGTTGATTATATTTCGAGAATCAGATGCCTTTACAAGCTGTATTCCCCTCCCTTTTATAGGTGATTCTTATAACGTACGACTGCTGCTATGGTTACTCATTAATGACTAATTATGACATTAATGAGGCGTTACAAAGGATAACGGTAAATAGGGGTTCAGTTACATAACGTTCGAGTAATCAATTATGGGTTCGTGAATCTGTCCGTAGCTTTGTCTAGATTCATTCTGACCGTGCCTCTCTCCCGTTTTGGTCAAATTGGACTTCCCATGGCTGATAAGTTCGTGGGTTTACTGAACCGTGTCTCTTTGTACCGTACCTCTTCAAAGAGTTATTTCCAGCTATTGTGTTTTTCCCGTGTCCACGTGACTAGTTGAGTTGTCAAAAGCTGGCTTACGTGTGAAACTCTTTTTTACCAATACAACAACATTGGGAATAGAGGTGAATAAGATGATTAAAGGTAAAAGGGATTGAAGCGAAAGTAGCCAAGTATCTAAGACATGCAACGACTCGCCATACAAGAGGACCGACTTGTCCCAAGCAAATTTTAAAAAATTGATAGAACTCGATGATTACCGGGTCGATGGGAGGCTTGAACCCTAATGTAAAGGGATAGGTATAAACAAAAGAATGCCCCGTCTTGTAAGACGTTATTCTTTGATTACTGTTTGGAACGATTACAGGAAAATCGGAACTCCAATGACAGTCCATGCGTATAAGAGGAATTAAACGTTCAGTGAGTTGGGTAGGGTACTTGTCAACACTATCAAGAGATGATAATGAAGAAACCTGATCTCTAAGGGCCTGACTATCCCTAGCAAAAGTGAACTTTGCAGGTACTATATCATCGACCCTCGGTTCGCGCAAAGGTTCGTGACGTTCTCTACCTTTGGACGAAGATCTAGAAGCCCTAGCCCTCAAAGAAGATAAAGACCTAGAAGAAGGAGGAGAAGTAATTTGAGAAGAGGAAGAACCCGTTGAAGGAGTAGAACCTAAACTCCTCAACCTGCCGCCTCTACTACTTTGTGTTGGAGCAGAAGAGGGAGTCAAATCATCTACGTTTATGACTCTCTTAGATTGGTTTGAAGAAGACATATCTACAAAGACAAGGAAAAAGTTCTTTACAAATAAAGTTTGAAAGTTAGAAGTTTTTCGTGAAAGAAAATAAAAGGGGGTATTTACTCGAAGATAACCGTCAAAAATGGGAAAAAACAATGATGTGAAAGCCATAATTGAAGATGTCACTTCGTGACTGATGCAGCCGCAAAAAAGCCCTAAAAGGCGCTGAACAATTGCAGAACCAACCCGAAAATGCCACGTGGCATAAGCATTAAATGGAAGTGACAAGCAACACTTACGTACAAAAAAAGATGCAATGATTCGAGTGAAGCGGCGACAAAATATTCCCGCCATAAATGAGTATCCACTTACCAAATATTGATCGATAAATATATGGTAAGTGGGGGGACTATCTGTATTGGTAAAAAAGAGCTTCACACGTGTAATAAATCTTGATGACTCAGCAGACTACGTGGAGCAATGAAGACACGACAACTGGAACTCTATGAAGAGGTATGAGTCAAAGAGGCACGACAAATCACACCCATGGGTTAATTAGCTACGGAAGTCTCAACCTAATTGAGAAGATGAAGAGACACGGTCAAAATGTATCTGGGCGGAACAAAGGGCAGATTCAGAGATCTTCAATTAGTGATCCACACGTTACACAACATTCACGAAACAGTTACGGTTACTTATTGTTACGTTACATTAATGTCATAATTAGTCATTGATGCTCAATCACTTAAAAAAGGCAGACGTTATATTAGGAAATTCCCTATAGAAGCGAGTAAAATATAACCTGTAAAGGGACATCCGAACTACTATTGCAATACACTTTACTTTTCCTATATCTCATTGATTTTTCTTTATTACTCACAATCGATCTTGCCTTGCAGAAACCCGTGTTCATCCTAAAAATAACTTTGGTCAAAAGATCTAATTCTTTGGTTAAAAAATCACGATACCCAACGGAGGGAAATTTGGGTCGTGAAAGCGGTCTCGCTTCTGCAAGGGAGGGTCCGCACCTGCGGAATTGGCCGGGCTGACTGGGGGTCGGATCTGCGTTCTGGAGGGCCACTTCTGCGGAAGAGGAGCCACATCTGCGGTTCCTGGGATCCTCCCCTTGGGCCGCACTTACGAGGGATCGACGGCTTCTGTGATCTCGCACTTGCGGCTGGCCAACCGCAGGTGCGGTTGCACCAGAATTGGTGCACCAGCAGCTCATTTTGAGCTTGGACTCGCCTCTCGCGATGTCTGAAAGGCATCCGGGGCCCCCGAGGCCCCATCCAAACATACCAACAAGTTCTAAATCATAAAACGGACTCACTCGAACCTTCGGAACGCCTGAAACAACATTAAAACTAAGAATCACACCGTAAAACCAATTAAATCAAACTTATGAACTTTATGTTCTTCAATTTACGTCCAACATGCCGAAACATACTTATACTATTCGGAATGCTCCCAAATTTTGCGTGCAAGTCCTAAATGACATTAGGGAACTTTTTCTGGTCTCAAAATTCCATTTGGACCCCGATATCACCAAAACACGCCCCAAACCACATTTATAGAACTTCTAAAACTTCAAGAATCATATTTTCACTATTTGGCGTCGAAACACTCCCGGATCATCCTAAACCCATTCCGAACATACGCCCAAGTCCAAAATTATCATACGAATTAGAACCATCAAATCCCGATTCTGAGGTCGTTTAATCAAAATTTTGACCGAAGTCAAACTTGGCCTTTCAAGCCCACTTTAAGGAACCAAGTTTTCCGATTCCAACCCAAAATCTTTCAAATCCCGAACCAACCATCCCCGCAAGTCATAGATCAATAAAATAAAGTAAAGGAAGTCTTATTTAGGGGCACAGGGTTCTAAAAAGCAAAACGACCGGTCGGGTCGTTACATTATCCACCTCTTAAACAAACATTCATCCTCGAATGGGTCTAGAATCATACCTGGAGTGCTGAAAAAGTGTGGATATCTGCTCTGCATGTTCTCTTCGGGCCCCCAAGTTGCCTCCTTGACTGGTTGGCCCCTCCACTGCGGAAAATCTCTTGGACCTCAACTGTCGATCCTGCCTATCAACAATAGCCATAGGCTCTTCCTCGTATTAACCTCTCGTCTAGATGAGTGGTACTGAAGTCTAACACATGAGATAAGTCGGCGTGATACCTCCGGAGCATAGATACTTGAAAAATTGGATGAACACCTGTTAAGCTGGGAGGTAGAGCAAGCTCATAAGCAACCTCCCCAACTCGCCTCAACACCTCAAATGGACCTATAAACCTTGGGCTCAACTTGCCCTTTTTCCGGAACCTCATAATACCCTTCATCGGTGAGACTTTCAAGAGAACCTTCTCGCCGACCATAAATGACTCATAATACCCTTTATCGAATATAACTTATATATATAAGCTATATTATATCGAATATAATACAATATTAAGAGATGCGTGTGTGTGTGTGTGTATAAGCTTTATTATATCGAATATAATACTATATTAAGATGTGTGTGTGTGTGTATCAAATAAGTATTAAATGTTATTTATTTAAAAGATCTTTATTATTTACACACACAAATATTATTAAAGTTATATTTTAATTGTATAAAAACGTTTTTCCAACCGAATTCTGTCGGAAATATTGAATTATAATTGGTTAATTAAATATATATAATTTTTGTCTTGGGGCGGAAACAAAAAATTCAAACTTTTCGACCGTATAATTATTTTTGTACAATATATACAAGTATGAACAAATATTTGACCAATTTCTGACCGATTTCGGTCGAAAATTTGGAAAAATTTAAATAAATAATTATTTTTGTACATTATATACAAGTATGAACAAATTTTGTCCAATTTCCATTTCCGACAGATTTAGGTTGGAAATTTTTTTTTTGTTTTTTTTTTGACCGGTTAGATCAGAAATTTTTGGACGAAAAATGTTAGTATTCTAGTAGTGAAGAAGAAATAATTTAATTATCGAACATAGAACTTAATTGCAGCCTCCCTATGTAATGACCTGACTTGTCGTTTTAAGAATCTACTCCCCGTTCAGCGATTTAAATTCCCAAGCAACTTCGTAATATGTATTATGACCTGCATGTACAGTCGAGTTTGGTTTTCGGAAGATTCATAATTTAATTGAAAGAACAACTCTCATTTTTGAAGCATAAATAAAAAGAGTTGACCGAAGTTTGACCTTTGAGAAAACGACTCCGGAATGAAATTTTGATGATTCCAATAGCTTCGTATGGTGATTTTGGACTTGGGAACATGCTCGGATTTTGATTTGGAAGTCCATAGGACAATTCGACGCATTTTGACGAAAGTTGGAAAATAGAAGATTTTTGGGAAATTTGATCGGACAATTTACTTTTTAATATCGGGATCGAAATCCGATTCTGAAAATTCGAACAAATCCGTTATGTGATATATGACTTGTGTCCAAAATTTGAGGTTAATCGGAATTGATTTGATAGGTTTCGGCATCGAATGTAGAATTTGGAATTTGTTAGTTTTGAATAGGCTTGAATTGGGGTACGATTCGTGTTTTAGTGTTGTTCAATGTAATTTGAGGCATCGAGTAAGTTCATGCCATATTATGGGACTTGTTAGTATACTTGGTTGCGGTCTCATAGGGCTTTGATGAGTTTGGAAGAGTTTTTGGAAGAGTTTGGTGTTTTGAGCGTAAGCATGTAATGATCCAAAGGTCCATTTTTAATTCTAGAGATAGGAATTATATTTCGAGACTCCCAGGAGTTTGATAATGAATTATAGGAATGATCTGGAAAGTTTGGTCTAATTTCATCAAGTCGCAATTGAGTTTTTAGCGTGAAACATGAGTTAATTGTTTAACGAGCGAAATTGATATCACATTGAGCAAATGAGCTTCGTATTGAGTGTCGATTGAAGGACTAGGTTCGTATTATTATTTTCGACTCATACGAACAAGAATCTTTGAATTCCGAGTTTGTATGGTGGAGTTAGAGCTTTTTTAGTGAAAATAAATATTGTTGGTGCAACAGGATCTGGTGCACACCTTTAGCGACCAGATTTTTAGCGACGGGAATTGGGCTTTTAGCGACTAGAATCGTGTTTTTATTGAGCATCCTTGTTTTTTGAGCTCATTTCAACGTTTTTGGACGAAAAGAACGCGGCTTGGAGAGATTTTTGAGTGGGAAATCATGGGAAATGTCACGACCCAAGATCCCTAAGGTCGTGATGGCACTAGACATCCATGTCAGGCAAGCCAACTCATTCATTAATTGAAACAACTTTCTGGTTTTAAAACATTTATGAAAACATTTCTTTTTCCTAAATTAAATGTTAACTGAATAAAAGTCTATTAATTAAAAACAATGGTTTAAAGATTACATTTAAGCAATTATATCCCAACACATATCCCAGAACCCGGTGTCACAAGTACATGAGCAATTTCTAAGAATTTAATAATCTTTACAAGCCTGTCCGAAATACAACTGGACAAGGAAATTTAAATGAAATAAATACAGTACGAAGGAGACTCTGTCAGTTGCGGATCGCCTCGGATGATGCAGCTCACCTAAGTTTCTGAATCCTCCATATTGCTATGAAAGTACATGTGCAATAAAATGCACAACAAGTGTAGCATGAATACAAAAATAACGTGTACTCAGTAAGTCGCCCGCCTAACCTCAGAGAGGTAGTGACGAGAGGTCAAATTAGACACTTACTAAAAGTCCATTTAAAATGTTTAAGAGTGACATTAAGCATGGTTTTATCATAGGCAATTTATAAAACAGGATTTAAATATCTTTCAACTCCGTTCACGTTTAACACTTTATATCTTCGTCATATTAACAATTAATCAACCTGGTGATTTAATCAAATAATAATTAATCGACGGGAAGGAACAACTTCTTCCAAAAGTCTTTTTAATAACTTTATATCTCTGTCATTTCAATCGACAACTTAATATTTCAGGCCAGTAATCAGGAAAATATCATAGCAACTACGCATCAAATATCATGCGCAGGCAATGTCGAGGGTCGAACGGCGCGGACCAACAATAATAAATGGTGCACTGTCGAAGGGTCGATCGGCTCGAACTATAGATGTATCTATCTTCCCCGCTCGCGAATCGATCATGCGACGCAGTTAAACATAATACGGCTAGCCTGCTTGCGAATCATGCCTGCGACTCAGGTGCTCATATCAATACACACACAAATACGGCTCATCCTGCTCGCGAATCATACCTGCGACTCAGGCACCCAAAGTTACACATATCCACATAATAAATCCGTATTTTATCAAGAAAATAGTTTTTCTCAGGAAAGTGGTAAAATCATTATTAAAAGAAACATGAAATATAGGTTTTGAAATCTTTGTTTTTGAAACTCATTTGTCAACTTTAGTGATACTCCATGATACAACCCAGTCCAGGTACACATATATCCACAGCGGAACCAATTCTCTTTCTAGAGGGTTAACAATATGAACTCTAGCTTTCTTTTAGACATTTAGTTACGTTTTCGGTCATATTAGCAGTTTAATATTACATGCAGGATTTTAGGTACACACATAAGGCATGCTAGTGGGTCCTAGGCTACCCGGACATGGCATAATAGTAGCTATGCACGGACTCCCGTCACCTCGTGCGTACGTAGCCCCCGAAGATAATAGCATGTACTGAATTAATTCACCTAGGGGACGATTCCCCCTCACAAAGTTAGAAAGGAGACTTACCTCGCTCCGAAATTCCAATACCGGCTTCCAAGCCCCTCCGACGACTCCAACGGACGCACAAAACTCCGACACTACCACATAACGGAAAAGCAATGAAAATTCATCCTAATACTCACAACAAATTCATATTATATACTTCCCCAACCTCGCTCGGAGAAATGACCAAAATGCCCTCGGGCCCACGTGCCCGGAAATCTGAAATTCTCGAAGATACATTCTACCCATAGCCCTACTAGTTCAATCATGGAATTTACTCCACATTCCATACTCAAATTCGTGGCTAAATTCCAAATTAACATTTTCTAGGTTTCTTAAAATTTTTACCAAATTTCCTACCAATTTTCATGTTCAAATCCATGCATGATCACATATTTAACTTAGGAATGAGAAGAATTCACTTGCCTAGTGATGCTTGCTGAAAATCCCCCTCTTGAAGCTCTCAAAATCGCCACACCAAAATGAGAGAAATGAAGAAATGGCCAAAAATACCCCACTGCCTCCAGCCATTTTCGCACCTGCGGTGCAATAGCCGCTCCTGCGAAAATTCCATTGCAGGTGCGGCTCTGACTCAGCCTAGCAACTCCCGCTCCTGCGATCCCTCTTCGCACCTGCGATTCCGCAGGTGCGACCAAACTCCTGCACCTGCGGTCTCTCAGCTCCAGCCCCAATATCGCACCTGCGGTTCCCTTAGCCGCACCTGCAGCTCTGCATCTGCGGTCAAAGCCTCGCAGGTGCGATTACACCAGATGACAACAACCTTCAGCCTTCTCCAACTTCAAATATTGATCCGTCAATCACCCAGAATCCACCCGGGGCCTCCCAGACCCCGTCCAATCACACCAACCTGTCCCAAAACATGACACGAACTTGCTCGAGCCCTCAAATCATATCAAACAACGCCGAAATCACGAATCGCACTCAAATCCAATTCTTTAAGAACTTAGAATTTCAAACTTCTAGATCTGACGCTGAAACCTATCAAATCACACCCGATTGACCTCAAATTTTTCACACAAGTCATATTCAACATTAAGGACCTGCTCCAACTTCCGGAATCGCATTCCGACCTCGATAACAAAACTTCCACTTCTGGTCTGATTTCTCAAAAACCTTCAAATTTCTATCTTTAGCCAAATGACCCCAAAATGACCTACGGACATCCAAATTCACTTCCGATCGTGCTCCCAATTCCAGAATCACCATACGGAGCTATTTCCAAACTTGGAATCCCAAACGGGCATGAACCTCACTGATATACACTTCAAGCCTAAATTCATGAAATCCTTCTAAAATGATAACTTCCCCAATATACGCCGAAGTGCTCCCGGGTTATCCAAACCCCGAGCCGGACATACACCCAAGTCCGAAATCATTATACGAACCTGTTGGAGCCTTCAAATCTTGATTCGGAGGTCGTTTACTCAAAATTCCAATCTTAGTTGATTTATCCAACTTAAGGCTTCTAAATGGAGAAATTTCTTTCCAAATCAATTCTAAACTTCCTGGAATTCAATTCCGACCACACCCATGGGTCATAATACCTAAAATGAAGCTGCTCACGACTTCAAACCGCTGAACGACGCGCTAGAGCTCAAAATGACCGGTCGGGTCGTTACAGGAAATCTTGAGGTAAGTCACTTGTTATCATTTCTACTCCATAATATTGAATTATCATAGAATAACCCGACTAAGTTACATGTTTTTAAGGTGTAAATCGGGGATTTGGATTTAGGGATTTGAAAATAAGATTTGAGGATTTGGAGGCTGAATTTTTATCGATTTAGTAATTTTGGTATGGTTGGACTCGTGGTTGAATGGGCATTCTTATTTCGTAACTTTCATCGGATTCCGAGACGTGGGACTCACAAGAGATTTTTGAGTTAATTTCGGATTTTATTGGAAAATTTAGTATTTTCATATGGGATTGATTCCTATAATTTGTGTTGACTGTATTGAATTATTATTGGCTTGATTCGAACCATTAGGTGTTTGAAAGAACTATATGCAAAAGATCTATATTTGAAGGACTTGATTAATTGGCCGTACTTGTATTCATTATCTGCTGAGCAATATTTATAGTGTTCTTGTTGCCCTGCTGTTTTGTATCGCTGATTGATTATTGTTGCCATCATTGTTATTTGTTTCTTATTATTTTCGTATGCTATATTGCACAGGTTATTAGAATAGTGATTGTCTTGACTGTACCTCGTCACTACTCCACCGAGGTTAGTCTTGATACTTACTGGGTACCGCTGCGGTGTACTCATACTACACTTCTGTACATTTTTGTACAGAGCCAGGTATTGGAGATATCTGACTCGGACAGAGTTAGAGTGTGATCGCAAGGATTCAAGGTAGAGTTTTTTGGTCGTCGCAGTCCCTTAGAGTCTTTCCCTCTTATCGTACTATCAACTATTATTTGAGCAGTATTGTATATTTGATTTCCTTGAGATCATTTCATGTATTCAGTTAGAGTTCGTGACTCAGTATTACCAGTCTTGGGAGGTTGTATGATTATTTTCGTTGTTAGTTTTGACATCACGGCGCCTATGGTGGGATTTTGGGTCGTGACAAGTTGGAATTAGAGCTCTATGTTCATAGGTTCTACGAGTCACGAACGAGTTCAGTAGAGTTCTTTGGATCGGTACAGAGACGTGTGTACTTATCTTTGAGAGGTAACAAAGCTAGTAACAAAGGGAACAAGGGTTGCTCAACCATTTTTACCACGTGTCGTTCAGATCGAGGATGCGTAAGTATTGAAAGATCATTCGGTTGTGCACATAGGGGTGCAACAGGTTCTGACATCTGGTTGATAAGTATGATATTAAGAAGGTTTAATTAGTTTCCTAATCGTCACAATCGTGATAGGGTCACGAGGTGGATGTAGATCTGAAGATAGGTGGTGGTATTAGAGACTATGTGGTTTGTATAGGACTTCTATATAGCAAAGGGCACATACTAGAAGCCAAGACACTGGAGGAAGCGAGTTTAACTGTCACGAAGATGACAGGCGCCAAATAAATGGCTTGAAGTGTCTTATGACCGGTGTCGTACGAGCGATGAAGGTTAGTTTTGTGGATCATCGAAATGTGTCTTATGGCTTCGCGCCAAGTGAGGGGAGTCCATTATCAACGATCAGATTATGGGGACATGTGTTATATCAGTTTTGGATTGAGAGGTATTTATGTGTTATTGAAAGGTTCTCCGAAACTTGTATATGATTACGACCTGGGATTTGTATGGGATGATGCTGGGAGTTGCGGTATTCCCGTGTCCTTAATAATTCCGAATTTCAGTATCAGGGGGGTCATGGAAACAATTTCAGAATACTCGGATTGCTCCAGTAAGTTCTTTAATGCACAACCGACACAAGGTTCCCATAATGGTTATTCTAGTTATCTGGCACTGACCCAGTATGAGCATCTGAACCTGCAGAGGGGTTGCTATCAGTGTGGTTATACTAGGCACATCATGAGAGATTATCCCAGACTTGGGAGAGGCGGATTTCATCAAAATACTCATGCTGTAGGATTCATTCCAGTTACTACCCCACATGCACATTTGGATGACAGGTGGGTAAAGAGGCCCTAGAGGGAGGAGGCCCGACATATGGTATGGTTGAGGCCGCTACACAAATGGTGTCGTTGCAGGTATGATTTAATTCATAATAGAGGAGCACCTCTCTTAGTTCGATTCAATTCCATTGATCAAGGTAAGACCTCCTATCATGCTTCATATATGGAAACTTAGTCGTTTTGTACACCACTCACGTGTTTATCCCTGTTGGGAGTTTTGATGGTATTAGCCCGTGTCTAGAATTTTATTTTGTACACTATTGAGGGCTAAGAATCCAAAAGTAACTTTCTGTTACTTACTACATTGGATTTTGATATAAATTCAGGATAGTTTGATTAAAATTTGTGATTTATATGCCCTATTGGTATGGGGGTTCATTTTGTGTTGTGAAATTGTTTCACGAAATTTATTTAAAAGAAGAAGAAGAAAGGGAATGGAAATTTTCAATTGGCACAATGTGCAAAATACTTGTGATGCAGAGTTGAGGACGAGATCGTCACAATTTTTATATGATGTGAAATATTTAAACCGAGCTACAAGCCACGGTGGGAGTTATTAAGGACGAGGTCCTTATGGTAAAATTTTATGTGTTTAAATTCTCTCTTTGTGAAATTTAAATTTGTAATATATTACTAATAGGGAGTCATGCCTGTTAGGATTATTTGATAAATTCTTGTATGTATTTTCTGTGCATATTTAACAATATTCGTACTGTGAATATCGATTTTAGAATACGAGGTGAGTGCCCGGGTGGCGTTAAATGTGACTCGTTAATTCAGGTAAATAATTATGAGGTCTTCATTCCTCATGTGTTGTTGTAAATGTTGTAAAAATTTTGAAATAAGATTTTGGTTAATATGAGATTAATTGAGGATGCTGGAATTAATTATGAACAACTATTATGACCAGAGATGTGGTTATGGACATACGTATAATATGTGTGTTGGCACGAAATTGCTACATCCAGTTAAGACTAACACAATGTGTTGATATAAAAACCAGGAATTTCTTATTTATTTATTGGAGTGTAAGAAATTGGCTTTAAAGCTTATGAATGAGGATAAAAGAAATAATCTCAACTGAGATGGCGTTGTTGGATCCATGTTACATTTGCGGTGAAGTAGAATTACCCGTGGGTATGTATGTAATAATACAATCAGTAAATTAATGTCCTCCGAAAGACTCTTGGCACATTGGAGGACGAACGTATCTTTTAAGAGGGGGAGAATATAACTGCCCGATTTGTTGTTTCAAGAATTTACGCCCCGTTAAACAATTTAAGGTCCCGAGAAACTTCGTAATATGTATTATGACTTGCTTTTACGGTCGAGTTTGGTTTTCGGAAGATTCAGAATTTAATTGAAAGAACAACTCCCATTTTTGAAGCTTAAATAAAAAGAGTTGACCAGAGTTTGACCTTTGAGAAAATGACTCCGGAATGAAATTTTGATGATTCCAATAGCTTCGTATGGTGGTTTTGCACTTGGGCGTATGCTCGGATTTGGATTTGGAAGTCCGTAGGACAATTCAATGCATTTTGGCGAATGTTGGAAAATAGAAGATTTTTGGAAAGTTTGATCGGGGAGTTGACTTTTTGATATCGGGATCAAAATCTGATTCTGAAAATTGGAACAGCTCTGTTATGTGATATATGACTTGTGTGCAAAATTTGAGGTCAATCGGAATTGATTTGATAAGTTTCGACATCGAATGTAGAATTTAAAATTTGTTAGGTTTGAATAGGCTTGAATTGGGGTGTAATTTCTTTTTTAGTGTTGTTCAATGTAATTTGAGACATCGATTAAGTTCGTGTCATATTATGGGACTTGTTAGTATACTTGGTTGGGGTCCCATAGGGCTTTGATGAGTTTGGAAGAGTTTTTGGAAGAGTTTCGTGTTTTGAGCGTAAACATGTAATGATCCAAATGTCCATTTATAGTAAGAGATAGGAATTCTATTGCGAGACTTCCGAGAGTTTGATAATGAATTATAGAAATGATCTGGAAAGTTTGGTCTAATTTCATAAAGTCGCAATTGGGTTTTTAACGCGAAACATGAGTTAATTGTTTAACGAGCGAAATAGATATCACATTGAGCAAATGAGCTCCAAATTGAGTATCGATTGAAGGACTAGGTTTGTATTATTATTTGTGACTTATAGGAACAACAAGTATCTTTGAATTCCGAGTTCGTATGGTGGAGTTAGAGATTTTTTAGTGAAAATAAATATTGCTGGTGCAACGGGATCTGGTGCGCACCTTTCGCGACCAGATTTAGCACTTTTAGCAACGTGAATTGGGCTTTTAGTGACCAGAATCGTGTTTTTATTGAGCAGCCTTGTTTTTTGAGATCATTTCAACATTTTTGGATGAAAAGAACGCGGCTTGGACCAATTTTTGAGCCAGAAATCATGGGAAATCTTGAGGTAAGTCACTTGTGATTATTTCTACTCCATAATATTGAATTACCATCGAATAATCCGACTAAATTACATGTTTTTGAGGTGTAAATCAGGGATTTGGACGTAGGGATTTGAAAATAAGATTTATGGATTTGGAGGCCGAATTGTTATCGGAATTTTGTAATTTTGGTATAGTTAGACTCGTGGTTGAATGGGCATTATTATTTCATAACTTTCATCGGATTCGAGACGTGGTCCCCACGAGTGATTTTTGAGTTAATTTTGGATTTTATTGGAAAATTTAGTATTTTCATATGGGATTGATTCCTATAATTTGTGTTGACTGT